>UELV01178691.1:8676-21865 GCA_900490015.1 Megastigmus stigmatizans | reverse complement strand
ATATTTTAAATTATTAATAGATTAAAAAACAAATGCATCATAGAATCTGTGTGAAAAGTTTCATAGACTGAACACTGCTAGATTTATTTTACGAGCACTTGAGGTATCAAAATTCAAACCTGTGGCCAATTAACGGCACGATAAAATTCATTAATCTTATTGTAAATATTCATTGTTCATATTTATGATGAAATAAATTAGAATGAATAAATTAGACAATCTTTATTCTAGAATTACCGTAATTAGTCCCATTCTTCCGTCCCTTTTCCGTCCCTCGGAATGAATCGAAAATTGGCACTCTTACACGATAGTTATACAATACGATAATGCGCAGATAGTTGTGAAACAGTTATTTATAATTGATTCATTTATTTCTGAGTAATTAATATCTTTTTTAGTATTTACTTATGAGTTATTCATTAAATAATAATAAGCAGTTACATTTTCTTAATCAGAAATCGTTTCAAGACCATGGATTTCTGAATAAAAAAAGTAGTTTTGCTAATGAATGAGATTCATTTAGTGAATTTATTTTAATTTAATATTATTTTAATGTTTATATCCAAATGTAGATTTTATTTATTAAAAAAGAAAAGATCAAATCCTTATAGGAATAGATATTCGCACGCCATTTTGTATTTGCGAATAGCGCATAGATACGCTGAGACGTCTCAGAGACAATATTTATACTCCTACAGGGTACGCGACCAACACAAGCCCATGTCACGTGTCACGTGTGAGAAGACAGCCGACGAACACATGCAATACCTATAGGTATACTTATAACGCTCAGTCGCTTGCCCATCCGAAGACTTGGTCAACGCAGTGAGCGTTTATGTTTTTAGCTCAATGAGTAGAGTTAGGTAGGTATTAGGGAAGGTTAGGCGCGCTGTCCTTCGCATTCCCCGGTGCTTCTGCCGTAGCGCGGAAGCTCCGCCCACTTTCCCTCTGTCGCCGGCGCGGTAACGGCGGCAGGAGCTAATAGGCTGATGTTCTAAATTTTCAATTGCCTATAACTCCAAAATTATGCATTTAATCGGAAAACGGAAAAGTTACGTACGTCTTAGAATTCTCTTATCTATCCGGTAGATCCTTTTGCGGGATAGATAGCGGGACGCCCTGTATAAATGAACAAAACCTTATCAAAACATATAAAAGAAAGAACTTAATATATTTATTTATTACCCTTCCTTTGAGGTAGCGGAACATGGGTGGATTCCTTTATGAACGGAAAAACCACCTCTAAACTTTTTAATTGTGTTCCTGCGGGGAACACCTTTTTCATGGGGAGCGTGATTTCCTCGCAGCGTCGCGTGGTTTTTTCTTTCTCCGAGAGGTTTTCCTCAATCGGAGGTTCACGTCCTCGAGGATTTCTCGAGGAGTTTTTCACGCCACGAATCGCTTACCCCTTCTTCCAAGCTTGCAGTTACCCTGGGCTGAAGTGACTCTTCTTCTGTCACAATAGAGACAAAACTGCATGGTCTTGGAGAGCTGGGTGGTGTACGCCGTATACCCGTGGCCCTCTTGTCCCCATCACCTGTATAGGAAACCGAATGGTTGCCTCATTCCATCTGGCACGAGGAATCCTGATGCCTTCCGGAACAGGAATATCGGCTACGATGGTTCCTGCGGCTTGGGCCCCCTCTCAAGGCTGAGGGATCGTCTCGATTCCTTAGCGAAGTGCACCTGCTGTGCTCTCGAGTTACGCTCTACCTGACGTTCATCCTCGCGGTGTAGGAGGAGCTCGTGGCTGCAGTCGACCTTGTCAATCACTGGAAGCGTGGTGGTACTCATCTTCGTCCTTCCTCTTCGGTTGATCTCCTCGTTTCTTTTTTACGTCGCTCGTGGGGTTGGATTCGATCGGCGTAGATGCTATAGGAAATGAAAATTGATTATTAGTGGGAGGTTTGGTAATTAGTTATTTTACAATAGGCTTAAGATCTTCAATAGAGACTTTAGAGATTTTCGAGACTATAATTACATGATCGAGATAACAGAAGTTATGATGTTCCAGTTCTGGTCGAACGACTTGATCCATTATTCACTGAAAAGCTGCTGGGGTATTTGTCAATCCATATGGTAATCGGGTGTATTGGAACAATCCCCTTCCAGGCCCTGTAAATGCTGTATACTTCTTACCACTTTCCTCTGTATGAATCGGGTGGTAAGCTTGGCTTAAGTCAAGTTTCGAGATATATCGTGCATTTCTGAATTTATCTATAATTCCATCAATAGACGGAATAGGGTACGCATCTTTATACGTAATTTCATTCACATCGCGGAAATCTATACATATGTGATACTTTCCATTGCCTTTGGCCACTATAACTGGGCTACTAGACTACGGGCTTTTAGATTTCTCGATGATTACGACGGCAAGTAATTTATCTACCTCTTTTTGAGCCACCTCGAGAATTTTAGGTGAGAGGTGTCTAAATCGCTGCTTGATAGGAGTATGTCATTGCACATTCATTTCATGTGTTTCATTCGAAACACCTATGTGTTCCTTTGGCGAAGGCAACTGTGCATTTAAAAATTCCTCTAAAATCGAGGTTTGATCTGAAGTAATTTCAGAAATTCCTGCACATTCTGCTTGAAGAGGAAAATCCTCTAAGCATTCCTCATCTACTGAATATGAATGAGAATCACCGGCTTTAGATGTCCAGGTGTGATTACCACAATCCATAAAAATTCCAAAAATTTCTAAAATATTTGCCACTATTATCACTGGATAGCTAAGTTGAGAAGCGATTTTAAACTCAATCGTCTCCTAATTGTCATCAATTTTTAATCATATTGATATTTCCTCTAATAAAGGGACGATTGCGCCATTAGTGACCTCTATGCTACCCTGCGTAGAGCATTTTCTTTCTCCTAAACTCTCGAGAAACTCTTCTTCGTCACAGAAGTCGTGCTGAGATACGACTTCTGTGCTCCACCATCCATAAGGGTTTGATATAATTTCCCAACAGTTTAAATTTCACAAAAATTCTACGCTGTCCAGCTTTTATCCCTCCTATTTGCTCCCTCACTTTTTCGGAGGCATGATGTGCATCTTCCTCGCATCCACCCTTCATATCTTCAGCGTGCTCTAATTTATACTTTTTCTCTTCCTCTCGAGATTGTAGATCACTAGAGTTATTTTCAACAGACACGAGACTTATTTATTTATTTACTAGGGATTTATAAATAATTCTCTTAAGGGAACATACCTTGAGTTCCCTGTTGACGAGTCGAATGGTAGAGCCAGGAAAACCTCAATTAGTCCTATTTATTTTTTGAAATATTTTTGAAATATCTGTTGCTACAACAACATTACAAAAAATTCTCTGCCTCTCTTAAACTTTTGGTGTAGACACTGGACCTGCGACTAAAAGAAAAGATTATTTTTTACAAAGTATTTTTTCTTACAAGAAATAAATCTTATTTTATTAAAAAATGGGTTTTTACTTATCTGACAAAATCCAGCTGCATCCACTTCTCATTCATCGTCAATTTATTCAATGCCTTCACTGAAAATTGCAATAAATAAACAAATATTATTTCACCTTACTATACTGGATCTATCCGCAACAATCTGACATCACTAAGCAGAATGATTAGAGACTTTTGGGCCATTTGGTATCACAAGGCTTCCACTGATAAATATCCGCAACACCAGTTCTGTTTAATTTATAGAAACTCTTGGTGTAAATGCCTGCGAGCTGTAGCTCTGAACAGTTTACACGAATTCCACCATAAAAACATACTTCTACAAGCAGTTGTCGATAGCAGCAGACCAGTTTTTACAAAAACGACATCTATTTCTCCCTTGAAACATTTTCTTTTCAACATTTTGTGGAAAATCTGTCCAAAACCATTTTTGTCAGCCTTGACTTGTTGTAACTGGGAGCAAATGTTCTTGAGTCAGTCTCCTTGCTCTTCTTGCCTCCAGAGAATTGGCAAGCATCTTCCGCTCAGCATGAACTTTTATTATCACTGGTTTGCACTCAACTAATGCAAGAGCTTTAATAAAACTGGTTCTTCCATCATAATATATTGTAACTGGATTTATTAAACGAATTTTTAAAATATTCAATCAACTAAAAGAAGTTTTTAGAAGAAGTTTCCACACAAAGTTATTAAAACTTTTAGAGTTATTTTGGTTAGAACTATTTTTTATAAATAAATAGATGAAAGTTTATCTACTTATTCACTCACCAACTCACGAACTCACGATTGATCTTCGATTAAAATTGTAGTTTGATTAAAAAAAGATAAATATTTATACCTATGAGTGTTAACCTCAAGTGTCAACTATATGAAAAATTACATGCATCTATACGTATAATATGCATATAAGATACTTAGAAGTAGCCATTGTAATTTATATTGAAATTAACCATGCTTTGTGTAGATGCGGAACCCGGAAAAAATTATAAGGAATAAACACGACACATCTATAAGCATGTCCATGGCCTTTATACTTTAGACAAAAACATTTTTCACGAAAGTCGAACATAGTTTATGCTTGAAGCGCATTTAAATCTAATATACACTATAGTCATGCTCGTTGTACCAGCAACTCGAATTTAGCACAAACTACATATACTACTATATACAAAATAGATGCAGTGACCATTGTATTACATTTCTTTCTTTTTGGGATTTCTTTATCTATCTCTTTTGCTTGTTCATGCCTTACGTATAAAATGCATACCTAGTCACATATACAGAATATATAGAAGTGAAATAACAGAGAAATGTAACTTTTAGTTATTTTATGAAAAATTTGAAGATCTGCTATTTTACTTATTCACTGTTTCTTCTCTAACTTTAAGACGAAATTAAATTTCGACAAACGGGGAACGGGACTTTATTGTACGAGAAATTTTCTATCTGGACAGATAATAAAAAAAAATTGATTTTTTGAAAATTTTTAAGTGCAAGCCCCCCTTAAGTGATCCTTTGCCTGCAACTTAATATGTTGAACAATACGGGGCTTAAATTTACAGATTTGCGTTTTTTCTAAGGGCTCAGTGGTATGATGATACTCTTATATAGTTTTCCAACTGATTTTTCTGTACAGTAGAATTTTTCGGACAATCGGTACACTTCACCTAGGGATAACCACAACGATAACAGAAAACTTTCCGGGGCCTTTTACATTGGTGAAACCAATGATCTTGTTGACCACAATTCCAACATATCCCCACTTTTCGAATAGTCTGCGCCTTTTTTCTTTTATTTGCCTTGATCAAATTTTTATTTGTCGAACTCTTTTCCCTTTTTACATGATTGTTGGGCATTGAGGCTCGAGATGAATTTCCCTCATGGAGAAGCTCTTCCTTGGTTATCTCAGCTTCGCAGTCATTACCTCGAGAATAAGAATCCTTTCATTGATTCTGTTGCTGATTATCCGGGGTAGTCTATACCATCACAACACTTAAGGATTGCTTGAGAAGGTTTACTAACAAGGGGAATCCATGATCTCCGGGAAAGCAATTTTACTGAAACTTTGGGAAGTAGTTTTTGGGTACCTAAAAATAAAGTTTAGAAACAATTTTTGCGACGAATGGGCCCAATCTTTCAGGATAACCGCTATTCAAGCCAAATACGCGAAAATTCATACAGTCGTTTCAAGCTTTATAGATTAGCGATTAAATAAAATATAAAATGTTTCCAGATCGCAAATGAAAATTGAGAATGCGACCTTTAATTTGAGAGGTTGTAAAAGTCAAAAGCTCTACTCATTCGAATGTTATGAATGTTTCAAAAGTAGACACCATCTCACACTTAAAACTCTTCATTACTTTTATACTAATTTAAAATGCAAAATTGTCCCTAATTTTTAAACTCCCATAGCATTTGAACGAATTCAGCTATTTACGTAAATAACTTCTCAAATTGAAAGTCGCATTCTCAATTTTCATTTATAATTAAGAAACATTTTTTGTTTTCGTTTGTTGCCGAGTTATAAAGCGTGAAGCAACTTAATAAATGATTACGTATTTGGCTTAAGTAGCGGTTATCTTGTAAAATTGTACCCATTGGTCGCAAATATTGGTTCTAAATTTCATTTTCAGATACCAGAATCTACTTTCCAAAGTTTGAGCAAAATCGCTTTCCCGGAGATCGTGGGTTCCCCTTGTAAGTCAGCTAACGTATCCTGCGAGGTGATTCCTCCTCAACAGCGGCAAACCGATTCTTCCTTGTACGCGTTCCCGAATAAGTGGAACTCGGCAGAAAACAGAATTGAGATGGAGGTGGAGGTCCAAATGTTTTTCTTCTCCTCGTTTTTGTCTTTTCTATTTTTCCGAGGTCAGTTAATTCCTCAAAATATAAAAACGATTATCGAGAAATCTTCTCGTTTAAATCCGGCAGTAGATTGTGGTCAGCTATGTCAAGCTGTTGTTTTAAAGTGAGAGGCTCGCCCACTTGGTCAAAAATTAACCTCAATTTGGTTATGTAGGTGGATGTCCTCTCCTCTTCGTTTTGTGTACGATTTGTTGCGGCTATAAACTGCGTCCAGGTGTGTGTAGTTTTCTTGGCTCTCCGGAACCAAATGTCCGCTACTCCCTTAAAAACTGAAAGATATATTTTTATCGATTCCTCGAATGAGAAGTCATCGCTTGAAACACAATCCTCGAAAAGCTCGAGAAAATTTTTGTGGTCTTCATGTATTTCTCCTGAAAAGTGCCATTTTCGAAAAGTATCATAATGTTTAGGGTTTATTGTTATAGACGCACTTGAATTTTTCACATTCGAAAATCTGGTAGGGCTCTCTGCTCTTCTCTGGTGGAAGCAGAGTCCCCCCCCCCCCCTCAAGGGAAAAGCTTTCCGGGTGAGGCTGCACCGGTGCGGTGCACTTCTCGGAGGAGGTTGTCTTGTATCCGCAGGCAGAGGTCGTGACTGCATCTGCAACCCTCTTGGAGGGGCCCTCAGTTCCCGAAAATTATGATCTGAAGATATGACCCTCGTGGTTTTTAGAAAACAATTATTTGAGGTTAAACCAGGATTACCTCTTCTTATAGTATTTTGCTGTGTCAGTAGCTGATCAATTCGCTCCCGAAAGGTATGCTTGTGATCATTTGAAAATAACTGCCATCTGCAATCCTTACAATTGAGGAAGTAATTATCCTGTTCACCGTATATTAACAATGTTTGGCATACTTGAAGTTACTGCAAGGCATGTATTTGCTACTGTCATAATTATACTTTGAGTAGTACTCGTTATATTTGTGACGTGCATGCTACCTGCGCTTAGCGTCTTTACTCGCTATGCGCGTTCAACATAATAATATAAGAGTTCAAACTCGAAAATTTTGTTAAAAAAATCGCGTTTATATTCTTTTTATCGCGTCATTCGCGGTTCTTTTTCCCTTCATTACTCTTATCACGCTAGGTGGCAATTATGCGTCCGCAATGGACTGCATAACGCGGCCGGAGCTTACGAGAGCTTTATTTGTAATTTGAATGTGCGTTCACGATTGCCGCGCAATGGGCAATTGTTAGACACCTATTATTTTGATGTGTAATATTATCATGTGTTTGCAATCGTCTCATATTGAACAGATTGCTAGACACTTTTCTCTTATTAATTTTTTGTAAGAATAGGGCTGCTTGGTAGATTATGCAGCTACGCAATGGACTGCACAATCGCTGAGACAAGGAAAGGAGTATATTTTATTTCTTCTTATTCAACTCGTATCGGTAGACTATGCAGTCACCCTATGGACTGCATAATCGCCATGAGTCTTATTTAATTTTCTTTCAATTTGCCTTTACTTTGATTATAATCCTAATCTCTAGGTAGACTGCATAGCCACGCAATGGACTGTGTATTCGCCACGGATTGTTGGGTTATTAATGCTTCTATTTGTAACCTTACGCCATTAGGTAGACTGTAGAGCCACGCAATGGACTTACAATCACCACCAGTCGCGAGTACAAGCTGCTTATTTTCCGCTTATTGCTCGGCTTCACGATTGCGACGCAATGGGCAATCGCTAGACGAGCTGCTTTATTAGTTAGAATAAATAATTATAACTCCTTTTTCTTAGAAAGTAACAAAAAAACAGAATTTATTTAACTGAAAGATAGGAAGCGGGAAAACTCTCAGGGAGAGTACCAGCTCCTCTTATGCAGGCCCAAGGAAGAGGTATCGGAGTGTGAATGATCTTGCGCTTGCAGCTCAGCGCCATTTATATCCCCCGAGCGGAGAGAAAGGGTTATCCCCTCTGCTGAGAGCTTTCCTCCTTCGCTGATACTACATTGGTAGTGGGGCGCGCTCGCCAAAGCTCTCAAAATTTCTCGAGATCTCCTAGGCACACTATGTCCTCCCGATTGGAAAAGAGTCCGTTATTGAATTGTTGCAGCAAGTCGTCATAAAACTCCTTGTCTGCGACGTCTTCGTTGCTGTTGTTGTTGGCGTCGGTTGTGCGGGTGGTGGAGATCTACTCAAGCGGGGGAGGAAAGCCCTCGCTGTCGCCTCCGGTGGCCAGCTGTTCCACCTCGTTTAGGAGCTAAAGAAGCTCCTCGTCGACCTTGTGCGCGTCGGAGGTTTTGGTGTCTATGATTTGTGTGGCTGCGGTGTTCGTGATGGGAGCATCGAGGGCATATTGGCGAGCCGCAATGTCCTTCTGGAGTGCGGCGATGTGTGCGTCCACCTTCTCCAGCTCCTCCACGATGCTGTCTGGGTGAGGACGCGTTTTTCCGCGTCGTCCCAGCGGCTGCTCCATCTCTGGCGTCTATGTTCCCTTGGTGGCACGGCGACGAGACGTCTGCGTGTCTCGCCCATTTACGTAGCGTCCTTCTGTTTTTTCCCACTTTGTAGCACGTGATCTTCGAACTTTATAACACGAGATGTGCAGCCGGTGCCACTGCACCTTGGTGATCTCGCCGTTTATGTCGCTGCACCGTAGCAAGCCATCTATTCCGTCTGGGTGCTCTTGGTGTTCATGGTGGAGTTAGGGGGTTGAGCGCGGGGCCTGCTTTTTTAGCTCGGCGAAAGCGCGTTGGAGCGGGGGTAGCGTGCGGCCGCTCGGCCGCTAATGCTATGTCACTCTCTCTCGCCCTCCCCCGTAGCTCGGCTGCCGGTGGTTTGTTTACTTCGCGCGGCCTACCTAGCTCCGAAACGTCGAGTTTTAGGCCCTTTAAAATTTTATCATTGCGGGTTTTAAAAACTATGTATTTAAAAAATTTTTTTTGGCGTTTCTACACTTTGTTTTTTGTCTATTCTTTCGCGCACTTTCATTGTTTTATTATCACTGTCTATTATTGTGTATCTGGTTTATTAATGATTAATTGTTGTACATTGCTTAATCATATTTATTTATTTAAATACTTAAATCAAAATATAAGTGTGGTAATATTTCGATTATTTTTAAGAAAAATAGTGTTTTAAATTAGACACGTGGAATTTTCCTCTTTCTTTTAGAGTTTTATTGTATTCACTATTTCTTTTACTGTACATGGTCCCTCGTACACATTAAAAAATTTTGCAATTTTGTTATTTAACGCATCTGATACGTTTAATGCTTTAACTGAAACTAAATCGCCAATATTAAAAGTATAATGAATTTTATTCGCGTTATTTTTATCGGCGCGCCTTTTAATATTATTATGCATCTTTTCGCGTGCTAAGAAGATCTTTCTCTCCAAAGGTATATCGTTAACTTGCGATGCTTTTATGCACTTTTCCCAGAAACGTGTAGGCGCGATATTCAAATGCAGTTTGATAGGCGTACTCCTGTCGTTTCATGATGAGTCTCGTTCATGATTTTCTGGATGATTTTGACGTATCGCGCCCATCCGCTACTCTTATTTTTTACAAACGTGCGGAAAAATCTTACTAGTGCGCGGTGCATACGCTCGACTATGTTGTTTTGCGGATGACGTATTGAAGATAAGATTGGCTTTATGCCTTCTTCTTCTAGTTTCTTTAGCCATTTTTCAGTCGTAAACCATGTTCCATGATCAAATATGATCGATTTCGTTTTTCGATAATCTATTATATAATCGTTAAAGATTTTGCGAATAACTTTCGCGGTATTTGCTCGTTTTATCGGATATAAAAGTACGAGTTTCAAAAATGCGTCTATGTTGTTAATAATTACTTCACGCCACCCGTAGACGTAGGTAACGATCCGTCAAAATCCATAGATAATAAATTACTTGGTTTATTGATTAGTATCGGTTGCGTAAGCTCATTTTATTTTTTCATTAAGTAATTTGTTTTTTCAATTTAGGAGCATAAAAGTATTTTAAAATCATCATATATATTTTTCTTGCTCCGGCATGTCCGTAAATTTCATGCAATTCTATTATTAATTGATTAATTATAGAACTTGGCAAGATTATTTCAAGATCACTCGGCGTTATTTTTCACAATAAGTTTTCGTGAAACATATCTTTTGCTTACATTATTGTCGTTTGATTTTATTTTATCAACAATACGGGCTATGAATTAATCATCCTTTTGTAATTTTTCGATAATTTTGAATTGCTTTTTTAAATCGCGGCTTGGGTTTTGCCCGTGTAATGCAGCAATTATTATTTCCGATTTGTTTTCGCTGTAGGAGCGACTCAGGTAGTCGGCTGCAGCGTCCTTTTTGCCAGGTAAATATTCTGGACTTATATTGAAGTCTTGAATAGCTAAATTCCAATGCCGTAACCGCGCGTTGTTGAATTTACAATTTTTCATAAAGGTGAGTGCTTCATGATCTGTGTGTACGATGATTTTAGATGCCCCCTTTAAATACGTATCTAATCTGTTTACCACCACCCACACAATCGCGAGCATTTCTTTCTCAGTCGTGATATATGAGTTTTCGCTTCCTTTTAAGGTTCAGCTAAAAATGTAATTATCACTTCCTCGTTTTGATCGTCAAGTTGTGATAAGACTGCAACTATTGCGGGATCGCTTGCACCTGTAGTTAAAATGTACGTTTTTTTAGGGTTTGCGAATTTTAAAATTATATTTTTATCGAAAAGGTTTTTTATATCATTAAACGCTTTTTGATGCTCGTCAGTCCATTCGTATTTTACGCCTTTTTTCAGAAGGTTTACTAACGGGATCGCATATCTAGAATAATTATAATATTTACAAACTTAGTATAAAAATTTACGAAACCGAGAAAAGCTTTTAACTCTTTAATATTTCTTGGTATTTGAAAGTTTTTAATAGTAGTAATTTTATCTGGCTTGGGTTTTAAACCATCTGCCGATATCATATGTCGAAAGAAGTGGACTTCGCTCTGTGCAAAATTTGACTTTGCGAAATTTATTCTTAAATTATGCTTGGATAATCTTTCAAATAGTTTATGTAGATGCATTAAATGCATTTCGAATGTGTCAGAAATTACGAATAGGTCATCTACGAATGATAATAAAAAGTCGTGAAAGTCGTGAATGCGGCGCTGCTTGTTTTTAAACCAAATGCGACTACGTTGTAGTCGTATACTCGATTAACGCATTTAAATGACGTATATTTTCTGCTTTTTTCAGCGAGCGGTATTTGCCAAAAACTCATTGTTAAATCTAGTGTTGACATGAATTTTTTCGTTATATTATATTTATTTTATTGTACCGCGTATTGTATCGTACTCACTTTACGTGGTATTCACGGGTTCTTTGGATTCAAAATATGCATTAGTTATGCGCACCCAAAGACTTGTCTTTCGTTCCGACAAAAGCAACGCGTATTAGTCGCTATGTCTAAACGTGAGACAAGTGTGAGTGAAACCCCGCGCGGAGCCAAATATAGTAATACGTATTGACCACTATATTAGCTCTCAACGCTTTGTTATTGTTTGCCTGCGCTCGCGGCCCCACAACAAATGCACATTGACTTGTTGTGTTCTCGCAGGCTCAGATAACAATATTTACTTTCTTCCCCTTTGCAAATAACATGCACTCATTGGCATGCTATTTAAAGAGGCCGAATATACTGTTAGCAATTTTAGTACTATCCCGTACCAATCTGTACTCCCCGGGAGCGCGCAATGGCTGAACCGAGTACTCCAGATGACAGGGTTTCCTTACGCGATAAATCGGCCGCCGCGCAATGGGTCGACTTCTCCGATTCGTATGTTAGTGAGCAGAGGAGAGACAATGACAGAAAAGAGAAAAATAGATATGATATTAATTGGATATATTCTGGTATCGCCTCTACATCATCTCTGAGCTAATACTCCTTTTTCCTTATTTTTCGGATGCTTTTATAACATGATGCCGACTCATGTTGGGTTTTCCTTTCTGCTTGTTTCGTGGAAATTAGTCCTCTTTTCCTTGGAATTATGTTCTGCTTTTGTGGTATTTAATATCCTTTTCTTGGTATCTTATATTATATTTGCTTATACTATTATACTTATATCTTACGATTTAATTTACATTTATATTTTCTATTAAATAGCGGATGTCACAGTATCTATCAACATTTGTAATGCCTTCTGCGTATCATAACCGATTATGCAATCTTTGATTAACTTTGGGACCACTATAAGAATGAGTGTGGTTTCTTAACTTCCGAACTTCCTTCTGAGAGAGACTTGAAATTTTAAACGCGTAGACTTCGCACCGGTCACGCCTTTTATGAATTTTCCGCTTATTGGTAATTTTAGTCGTGTTTCGAATTTATCGATATTTGCGAAATAAAGTTCTTCCGATATGCACGTAATTTCACTGCCGGTGTCTACTAGAGTTTTAACTTTTGTGTTTTCTATATAGACAATTATTTTGGGACACATTATCGTTTTTATTATCGCGTCTTCTGGTTCGATGTCGTATAACAATTCTTCTCGCGAGCCTTCGAGTATAGAAGTTATTTTAAATTCTTTCTCTTTCTTATCACGGTGCGTCTTGATTCAACTATTCATGACGCTTTTTAATTTTCCGATGGGTCATCTATACACAATAATAAACGATCAATAAGCTCGTCTTGCTCAGCTTTCTCCTTCTGGCTGATAGTATTAACGCTCTTTTCGTTAAAGTTTTTCGATTGATCTTTATTATTTATTTTATTACGCGAATTTCTTTTGTCATCTAATCGGCTCGCTAACAGGCTACGAGATCGAGAGAATTTCGTATTTCGCGACGCTCTCGTTTGCGAGCTTTGAATCGCGTTTACATTTTTATTTGTCCAATTATTATTTATTTTTTCGTAGGGTTGATTAAAATATTTATTTTGGAGATTCTGCCCCCCCCCCCC
>UELV01178689.1:0-16039 GCA_900490015.1 Megastigmus stigmatizans | reverse complement strand
GGGGGGTGCTTTTTCGATTGAAGTGTGAATAGCGAATTCGGAGCTTCCATTGAACAAATAAAAAGCAGCTTTTTTCGAAAATCGACTCTAATTTCATAAACTCTCAAAAATAGTATAGGTATAAAACTTATTCAACATTTTTTCCAACATACGTATAGACAACTGCAGCCGAAAACTCATGTCTTTAAATTTCCAGATGTACAGCCTAGAGCCAAAATAGCTGCAAGGCAGGCATTGTTTTTCCCGAAAGCAATCAACACTTTTCGAATTACATTCTCCGAACGAGAAAGTGTCATTTTAACAAAAAAATATCGCAAATCGATTTTTATCCTACACCACCCCTTCCTCTTCTATTTTAAATGTAGACACATTCCAGCAACAAAATACGAGTTCACCCAAAGCCCCCAGACACACACGTAGACGGAAAATATGAGAGTAGTTGAGAACGGAGAAAGACTCGCCGCCAGCCAACGCATTTCCAATCCCCTTAATACTTATACAAGCGAACCCATTAAAGCGCCGAGAGGACGAAACGGATAATCTCATATTAATAGCCTCGCGCGAAAAAGGCTGAAAAAGAGAACGAGTGAAAAAAAAGGAGAAGAGGCGAGCGAAAAACGCCTCTCGCGACTGTCACGCTATAATAAAAAAGAGCAAACGGTACAAAGAAAAAAAAAGCGTCGAGAGAAGCTGCAGTGGCATCCTCCGTCTGCTTGAAAAGCTCCTGAGCGCGAGAGCGTAGGGCGGCAAACGAATCAATTCCGGGGCGCGACAATAAGCTCAGGCGCCGTAAAATAAATTCCGCGAGTCGGCACGCATATTTCTCTCTCTCTCTCTCTCTCTCTCTCTCTCTCTCTCTCTCTCTCTCTCTCTCTCCCTCTCTCTCTCTCCCTCTCTCTCATCCATTTCTTTCGAGAACGAAGATGCATGGCGACGCTGCTGCGCGGCTATTGTAGATTTGTATTAACGACGGAATGAGATTTTCCCATCGTTTGTTTCGTGCCTTGATTTGCTTTCTCTCGCCTCGATAGCTATAAATATTTTAACTGTCTCTGCGCGTGACAGGAGAAGAAAGTATTGTTAATTTTGATTACTTTGAAAATGGATTTCATTGTTTTCCATGGTAGTCGACCATAGTTGGTTGGTTTAAAGGTAACAAGTGCCGTATAATTAGAGAAATGGTGATCGTTTTTCAAAGTTGCAGTGCTACCATTATCGACAAATCGCTCGATGAACGGAGACCACAAAAGGGTATTTAAAGAAGCTTCTCCGTTCGCGACTGGCGATAATATCGATTCCAATATTTGAGGACTACAGTTTTCACTCAAATTAACAGTTAGAGAAAAAAAAATATCTTAAGCGATTGCAAGCCACACCCTCCGTCTAAAATATATAAAAAGCGCTTAGAAATAACGCATTCAGTGTACTAAAAATCTTTTCTCTTTATTTGTTCGTGGCGATTCCAAATGAGGTACACGTCCTTAGAATTTATGTACGAAAATTGGATAAAATCCAAGTTCGATTTCAAATTTGTATTTTCATTCCAATCCCTTTTATCTTATAGTAAGCATTGTAATAAGAACATTTTGAAGATTTTTTTTACAAAATCTTATCCACAAGTACAATTACATTCATAAAAGCTTCTGCAACACTTTTATAAATAAATATTTCTGGTTTTTATGTAAGATGCAATACGAAAATTGTATTACCTTGTTTGTTTCGTAAGGTAAATGTTTAAGTTTACAGTTTAAACTGACTCTAAATCTCAGAAGGTAAATGATGCTGCTTTAGTAAAGCTTACCGAATAATTTGTTCCAAGCATTCTCGTGACTTACGACTTAAAGTTCTATCTAAAAACTTAAAACTGTATAAAGTTCTCTCTAATATTGTACGAACTTTAAGAATAATTATTGTAATTATTATTTAAATTTATTTTCAAGGATAATTCTTTTATTTTAATACTTACTATCCCAATTTTGACTGGTACAATAAAGTAATAGACGTGTCACTTCACTTTATTTTATATAAACAGATAAATTACAAAAACATTTTAAATGCGATATAATTTTTTTATAGAACACTAATGATGTTCGAAACCAATTTCAAACTCGAAATACTTTGAATACAGATCGATATATTCATTTTCAATTTTTGTGAGTCTTTCATTTTATGACTGATTAAAATTTATCAATGTTTGTATTTGGTTGAGAGAATGAATTTTCACTACCTATGATGTTAGAGAAAGGTATGTTGACTGGTATGATACAGAAATATACACGCACTCAAAATTCTATTTATGACTTTAATGGATAATGCTAGTTCAATCTTCTGTTGATTCAGATTCCGATTATTTCGTTGTTTGAAATATTTAATTGTAATGGCTGTTACATGTTTCTATTATTTTTTAAATAATAATGCATCTCAAAATTGCGAAATAAAAGTTACAGTAATCACTCACGTATATTTCACTACTCAAAAGTTTGTAAAAATTACCAAAAACACATTTCGTGAAATGCTTACATCATTTGCGTGTAAAAATTATGATATGCATTATATAATAATAATTTTAATATGGAAAATATATTATGAATTGTACAAATATTGTCCTGTAAAATTTTATTCGTTTAATAATATTAAATTTTAAGTTTTGAGCTCTAAAAAAAGTATATTCTTCCGAGTTTGAATTCTTTAAAAACAAAATGTTTTATTCTACTATTGTTTCATTATCCAATATAGAACACCCCTTCTAAATAACTGTAGTTGAAATTAATTTTATAGTGCAAAATTAGTAATGACTTGCTTTGTGTCGTTGTTTATCATGCAAGTTAAAAAGGCTAAACTAATAGTAATATCCAACATCGTAAGGCTAATATAACATAACAAGCATTATGCGATCCTATTATGAAGCCAAACTTCATAATCGGATTACGCTAATAGATCTCAATGTGTACTTTTTGCCTTGCTGCAATTTACATCAAACTACCTAATCATTAATAAAATATGTAACTTTGTTCTCCTTATATTTCCCTGTGATTCTCTCTTTCTCTCTCTGTCTATTCATCTGGCGTATATACGAAAGCCGGCTGACACCGGCAAGTTTCCGTTCCACGTGCGCCACATTTTCTTCCTCGCTCCTCCTTTGCCCTCCCGTAATATAAGGGGTGTTTCAAAGACGACGTGAGTGGTTGAACAACTTTTACCATGTAAAAATGTGAGAGTGTTGAAAAAGAAAATATTTTTGAGGACGAAAGTTTGTTGGTCGCTGGGAGTTACAGAAGTAAATAGAGAAAAAGCAAGAGAGTTCGAGAATCAACTAAATTCTCACAGTTGGTGTTCCAATGTTTTGCTATTAATTAGTTGATGGAATAAACTTTGTACTGTAGCTACAAGATTGAGTTGTAAATAATTAAAAGAGAACTTTAAATATTTGCACATTTAATGTCTGTACGAGCTTGATTCTAATACTTATAGAGGGCGCGCAGTGCTTGCAGAAGACCCTTCCAGTAGGGACGCGCACCATGCCGGCGGTGTGCCGTTCATTCATTAGGAGTCTCGAGTAAGTACTTGGTACGATGAGTCTTTCTCTCTGTCTCTCTTCTCCATTCCGTGTATTTACCGCGGAGCTAAGGAAGAGGGAGAGGATGTGTATATAATAATAACGACAATCGAGGATCGTCTCTGATCTTGTTTGTTAGAGTGTTGACGGAGAAAGAGGATGAGTAGCGGTGGTATAGTATAGGACCTTGCGAGTAAGAGAGGGAGTAAAGAGAGGGCAGGGGTAAGATGGATTAGTTGCGGAGGATCTGGAAACGCGGGGAAAGGGGGAGCCATTAAGTGCCGTTGCCGCTGCCATTGCCGCTGCTGCTGCTTCTGCTGCTGCTGCTGCTGGTAACCGATGGAGTTATACTCGGCCCTGTGCTCGATGTTATATTGCAAGTTTGGGGAGGCTGGGAAAATAGCGTTTTCTCGATATGATGAAGAGAGGCATTAATTCGATTTTTGCTATGGGCGCGCGCGCTCGCACACGTATGTAACGTGTCTTCCTTAGGGATTGGCGCGCGATGACGTTGGTGAATTTTTCCACCCCGTGATTGATGAGGACCCGTGGCTGGGACTATTTACTGCTTTATGAATCTCAATAATGGAAGAATTTTCTATTTGAGTTGTCTGTTTTTGTGACATTAATAATGTTCCTGGATTTGGATTAGATTTTTCGTTGGATTGATTGTAGGGGGTTCGATTGTTACGTAGGCTTTATCGAATTCTGATATGAAAGCGAGTGCTTTCGTTTCCGACTGTAGGAAAATTTTTTTCATTCAGCCTAATTGTTATTATAAAAAAGTAGGTACAATGAAAAGTAGGTATATATTTTATTTCGAACTCAATTGGTAGTATTACATTTGTCATTGTTAAAATTTACAGATGAAGAATTATTTAAAATTCTTCGGTAAATGTTTAAAGAACCTTTTTTCATTCTGAAACAGAAAATTAAATATTAAATAAAATATATTTATTCCCAAAATTGCATAATAATTTTTTTTTTGTTTTATCGCAATAACGGGTACTATTGTACAGAATAATTTTATCAGTTCACTTATATACACTTAATTATTTACATCGTACGAGAGTATTCCAACATTTTCTCCTAATATTATAAATAATTAATTCTATTAAAAAAGAACAAGTTGCTAATATCAAACCAACATAAGCAGAATAAAATGCTACATTCAATTCCTTGAATGTTAAACTAAAAGGTTGCTTGTCTTCTTGAGTAGAGTGTTTAAAAAGGTGTCCTCTTAGTCGATCCTCTAGTATATTTATTATCCCTGCCTGGAATAGTCTATAATTTAGCTGATCGAATCTTGGTAGTAGGGGCCAATCATATCTGACGTGAGTTACCATATATAGTTCCACAATTGTATACTTTGATACATGCGTAACTTGGCTATCGGTGATCAAATATCGCAATATACATGGAATTAGACAAGCTACTCTCTGACCCTTCACTAGACGTTCAGAACAACTTTGGAAATTAGGCTCCACTACGTAATGCGAATATAGTTTTGAATGAATGAAATATTGTTTAAAGTCTTCTACACCGTGCAGCAATAAATTAGATTTTTCCAAATCTTCTCTTGTCTCAATGGTTGGATCCGAATCGGGCGCTATGTGCATTGCATTCATTCGACTTTGAAAGTCGGAGTTTATCATCATTGCCAAAAAGATAAGAAGTATGAATAAAAGTCGTCGAGATAAACCATGAGGTTCTCGCAGACTGGACATATTGAGTATCATTCTCACATATTCTAAAACGGATGTAACAAAATTTTTCTGAAGACTGAATTTTAAAAAAAGACTAGCCATAATACTAGTTGAGAGAACGTACAACCAAAATTCCGGAGAAAATGATAACATAAATTTTTGTGCAGTTGTATACTTAATCATTGATGCAATGACACACAAACCATTGGATTGTTTTGGATAAGTATTTTCACTCCACATTTCGTGCTGAAAAAGTTGGTTTAAAATATAGTCACTTTTACTTAGTATCAAGTCCTTCATGATTTCGCATGTTTCATTGTTTTCATTTTGAATGCACAAACGTTCATATATTTTGAAATGGCCAGTAGCATTCAAATGTTCTAAAATCAATTTATTTGATTCATTGATTTGTCTTAAAAGGTCAAATTTATTTATGTTTTTGCCATCAGGTGCGGGATTTTCCAACGCAAACATACCGATTTTTAACGGATAACCACCTAAATTTTGTGTTTTGTCAAAGTTCAGATTCGTACACCATGACAAACTTGCTATAGAAACATAAATATTTTAAATAAATATAAAGTAAATAAAGTACTAATCATTTTAAATTTTTTCTTGACTTACGAGATAAATATGATGTTTCAAGTTTGTGCTCAAATAATGCCCAATTATGGTCATTTTGTACATTGTTGCTTTCAATTATATTCCAAAATTTAGGAGAGAATCGTGTATATGGATTGAACGTGTAAAGCCGAATTTGATTGTTCGAATTGCCACATAAAACATTTACTGATAAGATATTAAAAGACCACACTAAATGTAAAAGATCTCTTGACAGTTTACAACCCTCTTCCAGATTTTTATTCACTATTAAAAAAAATCCTTTGGCGTTCCATAATAGTGAGTCTCGGAGTCTTTGCAATGCCAAAGAAAGAGAAGCAGTGGAGTTAACAGTAATAACATAATTCATGGCTGTATATGTATTTTGTTTTATAACAATAAATCTTGGATTTGTTGACTCAGACCTGTCTATTTTATATCTTTGAAAGATGTTAGTTTCATATAAACCTGTTAATCTTACAGGGAGTAATGACGTAAAAGTTTGATTTAAAATATAAAAGTCATCATTACTCCAACCACCAGACAAAACAATGGTGTCGGTTTTTTCAATAAAACAACTTTGTATTATATTCACCTTAAAAAAATTGTAGTATCATATAATTAAATTATGTAATATTATCAATAAAATAATAATAAAAATCAATCGTGATATCAACTATCTTACCGTTATTTTTAATATTTTACTCGTTGTAAATACTTCGTTACTATATTTAATTTTGTCTTGAAAACTAAACAATATCGTAAGTTCATTTAAAAGCACATATAATATTAAATACTTTCTTGGTCTCATTTGTTCCTTTATGCAATTATACTCTTTTAATTTACGTTACACGCGCGTTATGTATTTTTCAAAATATTGGAATGAATATACAGAAACTATTCCAAGCACTTTTGTTTTGGGAACGAACATTAAAACGACGCACTAGTCCTGTGACTGAAAATAAACTGAAGCTATTTGTTTCGTCAGCTCCTGACAAAATGATTACATCATCATTACGAAACTATATACTGTGAAGTGTTATCTTTTAATCAGTAGTAAAAGCAAATTTCTTGAAAGATAATGGATTATAGGCCATATTTTTAGCTGTATCGACGTAAAACTATTACTGCGAATGAAGCTTTTAGTCTGAGAATTTGACAAGACCGATAAAATAATTACGACCTTTATTCACTTTTTTTTATTGCAATTCTTTGGTAAAACCTGTAAAAAGTTTTAATAGTCTTTAAATAAGGCGCTCTGATATAATTTAGAATCTTTAAATAAAATAAAAAGTGTAAGTCTTATACATTAATTAAACACTTAAATAGATTGCCAATTGTCGATAACTAAAGTACCTATGCAGTAACAATTAAGTAATTTTTTTAGCTTTGCAGGGGCTTTGTTTACTAATTTTATATTACTTATCTAGATTAATATCTTATAAAAATTAAGAGAAAAATTATTAAAAGTATATATTATTTATGTTTTAATAATATAAAACGTTAGGGTTTACAATTATTTTAAAATTTAATCAAAATATTGTATTAGCTTTGATCGTACACATTTTTAGAAAAAATTTAACAATATACATGTTAATTTCAGAAATTATGAAAAAACTTTAACATTTTCGAGTAAAAATGAGCAATCTACACAACTCAATGTACTGGAACTGACGATATTCGACTTCATAGTTGAGTCTCCCAGGCAGCTTGAGGAACGTGTGTCAGCAATATTCGGTAATCATGGAAATGGACTCTAATAATTCCTGAACTAAAATTAAAAATAACTAATTCATTTATCGAGATAACTGTCCGTAGTTCAATATAGTAATTAAGATAAAATTGAATAAAATCGTATAATGAAACCCTTAAGAAAAATTTTACGCTTCTATTACTGGATATCGGTGTATTTCGATTACTGTATCCTATGTAAAAGAATAAGATCAAAGAGTCAAAACCAGTCAGAGCACGATCTGGACTACTATCATAATAAAATTTTATCGATTTTTGAAAATAAATTTTAAATGATTATATGTAATAATTTTTCTTAAAGTTTTAAAGTTTAATTTCTTACAAAAACAAATAATTAAACAAAACTTGTATGCACTTACATTAGCTATAATTTTTTCAATTTTCTGTATAAATATTTATATATATTTTGTATAAATATTCTTTCGATGAAATTAGCGAGTTCTTAGACGGATAACTGACTTAGTAGTCGAATAACTCCGGCTATTTCTCTACAGTTTTAAAAAGAAAGCTGGCTAAGGACTCGGATATGTAAGCATCACAGTTCTGTTTTCTTTATTACTCCTAATAGGCAAATTCGATTGTTATCTTAGTCACTCGCCGTTACGAATCTAAGTAGATATATACTCAGACGCAAGATGGAAATAAATCATTTTTTCTATTTATATAGAAACATAGAGTTTGAATGTCAAAAACAAACATCCGAATAAATTTAGCTATATTTCATATTTCTGTTGGGTACACTGAGAGAAGCAAGTGTTTCAAATAAAACTTATTTGATGATAATTTAATAACTGGAAGACTATACCAAAGTAATATATATATATATATACCGTTCAGTCAAAAATGGTAGATTAACTATTAATATTTTAATATATTAATAGTTAATATTATAACTATTAAAATATATAGCTATTAATTTATATATATAATATATTAATAGTTAATACACCATTTTTTACTGAACTAAGCTAGTATATAGTTGAGTCCAATATATTATAATTTAGTGAAATAAATAATAAAAACAGGTAAATTATACACGCTTATTTCATTAGAACATTTACTCCTCTTAGTGTACTATGCGTTGGAATAAAAAATACATTTTCACTGAAACATACAATTCTTGTTTAAAGAAATTGTGTGCGTATTTCGAAAAATAAGCATTTCCGTAATCCAGAAATATTTCAAGATTTCGATTTGAGATAGCCAGTTATTAAAATCACGATTCTCCAGTTTACTTTTAAATTATGCGAGTAATTCAGTATAAATTCTAATGGTCTACACCTAATGACTCTACAAATGTGTACTTAGCTAAAGCTCTCTACTAAGAAACATTTTAAAGTTATTAGACTAGAACATTTTAATATACGCGCTTGATTCTTCTTTTTTGTTTTCTTTCTAGTTAAAAGCTACATACTTTTTTATTTACACTTTGACAGCTGTTGTACCATTATAAAACATTTAGATCTTAAATGAAGACCTTACATTTTTTAAATATTATAAATAAATTATGTCATTTTTAATACAAATTTGTATAAGCTTATTTTTTAAATTCCTTTTTTATTGTTATCTTTACTGATATTCTTACCTTCATTTTTTTCTTCCTTACACTATGCTATGCACTTTAAAAATTAACTAATTGCCATCTATTTTTGAATGTATTTCATTTTTTTAATTTAATATTTTTGAAATATTTTTTTGAATGAAATCAATCAAACGCTATTTATGTTCGAGGCTTATCAGAAACTCCGACCGTTGCAGTGCATAACTAAAAAGTGTTTTGCTATTTCATCGAGAAAATAAAACCATTCTAAAATTCTAAATACCTATATATTTTAATAATAAACCAACTCATTAATAGTAATACAAAAACAGGTATAACAGTAAAACCTTTTTATTAATCGGCACTACACAGCTTCCTCTTAGCCCAACAAAAAGAAGGTGACTGAGTATGAAGAGGTCAAAAAGCATAATGCGACCAGCACGATTTATACATGTTACAATGACGCTGCGCATAATGAAAGTGGATTTACGACGCGGCTTTTGATACTCATAATAATCCGATGCTAATCGCGGCCATCGTTCGAGGAACTCTCTACGCCGTCGTATTAACGGCCCGCGTATTACGGGCCCGCATCGAAGGAAAATAAAAACTCACGATTCCATATCTCAGAAAATGGATCGTCTGCAGACGTGTCGAACCATAGAGAGAGAGAGACAGAGAGAGAGAGAGAGAGAGAGAGAGAGAGAGGGAGAGAGAAAAGATGCGTGTATATATAGAGTGAGGCAGAGGAAGCGTTAGCGAAGCTTGGGATGTAGAAAAGTTAAAGAAAGAGCAACGTTAGCGACCAGATTAATACAGGGAGCGGCGGAAAAAGGTGCACGCGTACAACTTTACGTTGTAAAACGTGCGAGTGGGGAAAAAAGAGTACGTGCCTCAAGGCGTGCAATTAATTGGACGTAGATGAGTATAGGTATATGTTTATGCGTTCGGAGTGACGCTGAGAGTAACAAGGATTTATGATGGGGTGCATGGAAGGAAAGTATTTCTTTGCGATACGATGACGACCTTTTGCAATTACCGGAACAACAGGATAGGTCTATTTTACATGTATACAAAGAAAATACATGATACAAAAATATAAAGCGCGACGCAATATCTTGCTGATCCAGATTTACAGAAGCCCTGGAAGGATAAGTGCGCGTGGATGGCAGTAATTCAGTTGGAGAACACCTGCCGCAAGAAAGAAGTAAGATTCCGAGTTCAATCTCTGTCCGAGCGAATCCACGTCCGATCTTCAAATCCCCGAGAATCTATTGATTTCTCTTTGACCCAGCGATTCTTTCCACACACTATTGTAAACGTGGAAAAAACTCATAAGCAAGTTTCTTGCACTAGTAAATGCCCCATTCATTATCCGCTAGCGATCTCTTCTACTTTCCAAGATAGTTATAAGTACAGAGAAGCAGCGAATTGTACCGGAAATGTAGCACTTATCTGCGCCATTATGAGTGCAAATTTTTTTCTTCTTTCGTATAAGATCGGTAACAAAACCGCGTTAAACACCGGCTCGGGGCAGCCCTTAAAAGTCCACTGCACTTGGTCTTTTGGTCGTAAAAATTATTCTTACATCTCTTTCTCCTTTTCTTCCTTTTCGCCAACGCGGCGACTTGGACGCTTCTTCGAGTCGAAGAAATTCGCTAATATGGCAAATGTTCCACTTACTACGGGTGCGGTAATTACTAGCTGTTTAAATTATTCTGTTTGTAATGTACTTGCTGAAGGAATACACGTCTCGGTTATAATATCCTTAGAAATACGCTTTTTCATTGCGTAATAAATTGTTGTTTGGAATAAGATATAAGAGAATTAATGCTTATTTTTTAAAATTATTCATTAAATTTCTTGGTTGAAAATTAATGTGAAAATTGTTAGTACAATGATCGTAATAAAGTTATTTATTAATATCATTGATAATGTTTAATTTAGACTCCATGAAGAGAGTGTAAAAAATAACTATATCAAGTATAAAATACATGATCATAATATCTTGATGGAGAAAAACATAGTGAGCTGGAAAATGGTTAGGTTATCGAGTATCCAATACTTTTTGTCCATTAATCTCCTTCAGACCATCCCAGTAAATGTACTCTTTCATCTGGCTTATTTACCGTACACATATAGCTCGTATAACGGCAGCAGATAAACAGGAGAATCAAAGGCAGAAAAGTAAATAGGCAAGTGGCACGAAACAAATAAGTGGGGGAAGAGATGCATTGTCGTTCGTGCGTGAGAGAGAAAGAGAAAGATGGTAGCTGAGGAAGGGAAATTGAAAAATGGCAAAGTAAGAGTAGAAATAAGAAGAATTAACGTATACTGGAGGGCGAACAAAAGAGATGCGTGTACATAGGAGAGCGAGAGAGAGAGAGAGAGAGAGCGCAGGAGTAGCTCGACGAGTAAGCGAAGAGAGCAAGAAGCGAGACAGCGAATATGCCGATAGCAATGCCGGGAAAACAGTGGAAGAAAGAGGGAAAAATCGCTGGAAAGAGAAAGAGAAAGAGAGAGAAATGGGGTTACGAAGATCTATAGAGCATGCGAAGCGACACTCGATGTTCCCGATAATGTCGTAGCAGTGCTCAAGATGGATGAGTGCATCGAGATTCTCATGTGCGCTGCTCTCTCTCTCTCTCTCTCTCTCTCTCCCTCTCTCTTCTACCACTGCATGCGCTACGTCGGCGGCGGGATCCAAGTTTGTTGGCCTCCATTCAGAAAGTCATAAAAAGAAGATCGGAAAAGATTGCACGAATCGCGATTCCAAGTTTTCCAGCGGCAGCCACTGTATGTGTGTTCGTTCGTGGGTTTTTTTTTTTATAGGCAGCAAAATATATAATCCGCGAAAGTGTATGTATATACGTATACATACGAAAAGTATCGGTCCTTCGCCTCTTTATTCGCTCGTCCATTTTTTTGCTCCCGCTCTCTTTTTCACTTTCTCGAAACTCCGCGGCGGCGATAAGAAAGATGCCTATAGCACGAAATCACTGCTCTCGCGGTCCTTTATCTGCGCGCCAACTTTTCCTCCTAACGCTCGTTCATTGTTTTGATAAGGCGAGTGATAAGGAACAGCTAGAGAGAGAGAGAGAGAGAGAGAGAGAGAGAGAGAGAGAGAGAGAAAAAAGGGTCGCGCTTATAACAATGCTACATTAATTTTCCGCTGATTCGGGACATGAATGAACGCGCGAGGCCAAAACAATGGGGAAGGAACTTTGAGGGCTTGACCCGACGCCTGCTGCTGCTATTGCTGTAGCTGCTACGTACGGCCCTTAGTTAACTTTCGCCTTTTGTTTTGGTTATTAAAATTTTCGCCAAAGCTCATCCTTCCCTTGCTCCACCTCCTCGCGCAAATTCCTTAATAACGTTTTAGCGCGGAGCCTCGGCAACAATACAGAAAATATCTGTCTGAAACTTAATTATCCCGCGCAGCCGCGTTGCGCATACACGCGCACACACACACACAGTCGACGCTTGTACACGTACCTATATATGGCGCGTTCCGCACACCTGTCTACGAAATTAATTACTCGGCTTTCTGCACGTCATAATCGTCGTTTGTAATTACTCACATAATAAACATATATTGTTATCGCGTACGCGACAAATTTCCTCTATACTGGCTGGTAGCGCGTGATTTTTAAAATTCGACTTAGCTGGTACGTGAGCGGGACGTTGTGACCAACATCATCCGTCAGCTGCTTTTACCACTGGTGTGACGCAAGCGAAACGCCGATCGTTTGTTTCCCTGTTTTTTTCCTGCTTTTAAGGAGTCCGTGCAGCGTTGATGAGAAAGCCAGAGAGAAAGAGAGAGAGAGAGAGAGAGAGACGCGTTAACCGCCACGGTGGCGAGTTACTGTAATTACGTTCTTGCGATACACACGACAACTGGCTGTATGTAGCCTATATTGTAGCTCTGCGGCGCTTTAAGTTTCTTGATTATGTGGATGGCACTTACGAGGCGGCTCTTTTGGCTTCTCGCTCGCTCTCGGCGCAATATACCTGGGGTACACCGACTACTTATACCTCGTTTCGCGAATACTCCCGTATTTTTGCTTCGAGAAATTGGATAATGATCATTGCTGCTTAAAGAATATAGTTGCGCTTGCCTCTTAGTGAATTTAGCGAATGTGTTTTGCGAATTTGTGATTTTGCAACGTGTTTTGCGGTTGGAATGAGTTTATTAGCGATAAGTTGTCTGTTTCGCATGTGAATTTAATAAATTAAGTGTTGAATTAAAAATTGAAGCCAATCAGACGTACTGCCGTTATATAATTGCCTGCACTTCCCCGTTGAAATATTATTGCCGTACTGCTATTCGCAATAAACGATGCTTTGCAAAGGCTTTCAAGTACACAAAAGAGGCTCCTCGCAACAATTCTTTCGCGATTACCCAATTAATGGTTGAATAAATGGAGGTAGTAGCGTGGGTCCTCTCTCTCTCTCTCTCTCTCTCTCTCTCTCTCTCTCTCTCTCTCTCTCTTTCTCTCACAAGAGAGAAAAAAGAAATAGAGAGTAATTAACCGATCCGCGTGGCCAATCGACTAAATAACAAAGTCGGCTTATAACAGGGCGAAAGCAGAGCTAATTCGCAGCTCAGTTCAAAGACTTGACCAGCCGCGGCTAGAATGGAAAGCGAGAAAGAGGACGTTGCTCGCATAGGCGCATCGATGCGCGCTACGCATGCTACCAGACAGGAAATGGAAGTAAGAGGACAGAGACAGAGCTGTGCAGCACATAGTACAAGATAAATAGCGAGAGTGCGAGGAAAGGCAGATAAAACAAAAGGCTGCACATGCGAGGCTTAATGAAATTTCGCTGTTGAATGTGGCAGCGGCGATTACTTTGTTATGAATAACTCAGTTGTCCTTTATTGCCATCGTAATATGAGAGAAATCTCTGTTACGTTAATGAATCGACAAGCTCTTTATGACTGAAACGCGATTATTTACATTTCTTCTCTTTTGGTATTTGAGCGAGATATTATTAATATGAATAACAGTTTAATTTACTCACTGTATTCATTGCTTATCAGCCGTGAACGTCGAAAATATATACTGAGTTTTTGTCAGCTGCTTTAATAAGTATCGTATTTATAAATATTTGTATGTACGAGAGTTACGAATACACACTATAACTAAGTCAATAAATTGCAAGCTTTATCTTCGCAATATTAGTAATTGGATTAATCGTTAAGAATTGAGAAAGTTGTTAAATGTTTTGATTAATTAATAAGGTAAATTTTAGCATTAATATTATCTCATAAAGCATTCTGAATTATTAAATTTTAGCATAAATATTATCTCATCAATCATTCTGAATACGTAAATACTTATAAATGTAATTCTCTTTCTCAAAATATGCCATGTTTGATTGTGTATTATTACCTCCCTAATCTCGTTATGATCAACGCTATATGCACTCCACAAATAGCTTTATGATCAGTTCGTGAAATTAGAATACACAAATAAACAGACAATATATATACTGACCGAAACTTCAATTGCGAAATCTCTGCACACACTGCAAATCCAGGTTAAAGTAAAAAATAATAAGTTCGTGTCGCAGATTTCAGCACGCTGTAAGACGTGTGCAGTGTAAAATCTATCTCACAAACGTACTCTCTTACACATTTGGATTTGCAGTGTATCCACTTGGTCGCGCCGATCAGCTTTAGATCAAACCTTTTCAAATCACGATCTCGCGGTCCTCCGCATCTCACAAATTTCTAATTAACTGGCCTAAGCCGCCCCTTCAAAGCCCAAAGGCTGCACACCACGAGAGCAGCGAAAAAATCAAATAAAGGACACCATAGAGACCGTATGGACGCATAAACGTGTGCGCAGGGTAGCAGACGAATAGAGGCCCATCTCGTACATACTGCGTTAACGAGACTCCGAACGCGCGACTGTTAATACGCCGCACACACAAACACATAGTCCGCGGTCCACGGAGCCGGAAATCCTGGCCCTGTATCACCACGACGGAGCTCCACACGGGCACACGGATAAAGAGAACGTCGTCGTAGTCTACGGTGCGGTCTGCACATGTGCCTCGGTCCACTCTCTCTCTCTTTCATGCCGGAATTCGTGGCATTCTGCATTCTTCTCGTTCTCCCGCGGGCACGAGCTGCCACAAAAGTTAGCCCCTTTTTGGCGCGAAATTCAACTCCCAGGCTTTGGCCGAGGCGGAATGTCGCTCGTTCTCTTTGTCTCTCGCTTTTCGCCTGCACTGCCCGTCGTACTCTCGTGGAACTGCTGCTACTACTGCTCTTTCGCTCTCTCTCTCTCTCTCTCTCTCTCTCTCTCGCTCCCTCGAGCTTAGGAAAGTATTTTTCATCGTAAAAGCTCGATATTAGCGTTAGTTTTTTGTTTTTCAAAGGGATGAGGACATTTTTGGACTTGTGCGCGCTCTATATGAAGGGCTTTTTTGCCCTATATGGACAGCGCAAAGGGATCCGCCGAGTTTTGGACGTGATAAAGCACAAGTCGATGCCCGCGAGATCAAGGGATTGCCGCGTTAAATATTTTAGGAATTTTGAAGGTAATGAGCTGAGCTATTAATTTTGAGTTGTTTTATTAGGGTCATTGTGAATTTTACGAACATATGTGTAGAATTACGTTGATGAAGCCTCGACAAAGTGGTTGTGCACTTTATTTATCTCCTTCGGTTTACGATTATTTTCCTCAAATCAATAATCTAAAATTGTAAAGTAACGCTCTCTAAATTTTTTTCAGTGAAATTTCACTAATAATAGTGTATATACACTATTTGACCAAGTGATAAGTCGGTCACTGTAAAATAGTGAAAAGTCACTAAAAAAGATAGTGAAAATATTTCACTAATAGATTTAGTTGATATATACACTAGAAAACT
>UELV01178686.1:0-31334 GCA_900490015.1 Megastigmus stigmatizans | reverse complement strand
TATATATATATATTAATATTACATTGCAACGCCATCATATTGTTTATTTACAAAGACTCGCATTGAAAGACCTGTACAATTTTCATTTATTTATTTATTTTTTTTCATTCTTTTTCACTACATTGTCGCATTAGAGAGAAATACACGAGCCCTGATGAGAGGAGAATTTAGTTTTAAAACGATCCGCGCACAAAAATTAATTCTAAACGTTTACGCATGATAATCTTGTCTGGTTTTCCCTAACAATTATTTACAAAGGTTATTCGAAGGTTTCACTAAGAAAAAACATTATAGAAATGTTTTGTTTTGTTTAATCGTAAATTTCTCCTCTCCGATCGCGATAAAATCATATCGCGATTCGAGTCCAAGAAATCTCTGAACTATACATCTCCCTGCGCGTGTCGCAAGACTTTTTGAGATCGTCTAACGTTTTGCAAGCCGGCAAACGCGTCGAGAGTCGTGAGTGGCGATCTTGAATAGAAAGCGAAAATTTTCATTGTCGCGTAGTCCCAAGTACATAAAAAAGGCAGCCGTTTCTAATGGTAATTCGCTCGGTGTTGCGCTCGCCCGGATTTCGGCGGAGCAGCCGCTCGATTTCGTGCGCTGTATTATATAGAGAGGGCATAAAGAATATTATTTAATGGTAGCAGTAAATTCAGATTTCAGCTTGTCGGAACAATGAATCATTAGCGCGAAAAGCCTCGGTCTAGAGCAAAGCCAACGGCAAGTTTTATCCGCGGTCATAGAGGATAAGTTTTATGTTGGCCAGTGATGACACTGATGACCACATATTTCATTCTAATGGACGCTACTGGTTCTTTGGACATGTAATTATCTGATTGGCTTTAGTAAAACATTTAGTACTCGCAAGTCTCTGCAGCGAAAACTCGTAATTATTATTAAGAAATCATATTTCAATTAGCCGTGTTCATTTACCGCATTACATAATAAGTTGCTCTTTGCTCGCCGATATGCTCTTGCGCGCCCAATGAAAACGATAATAATTTGTGCTATACGCATTTAATGCAGTTGCGACTCGTGAAAAAATACGCTAGAGCTAAAGGATGAACACATGTTTTCGAATGCTCGGAGCGGTGTTTGTTTTGAATGAGAGGCTTCAAAAGGCAAATGTTGAAAAGAGATTTATTAGAGTCTAAAATTACTAATGGCTCTTTAATGGAGTTGGTTTTAAAAAAGTCAATTATCCGCGGCTGTGGAATTAAGTGGCAAGGGCGGGTGCAGAGGAGGCAGTATACACACGCACGCACGCAGCGGTGACATCAACTGCGCGTACTGCAAAGCATCTCTCGGCTAGTGGCGGTGGCGGTGGCGGCGAAGAAAAAAGAGCTCTTGCCTCGGCCTGCACTGCACTCTCGCCAGTCGCCACCCGACACTCTCCTTTCAAAGACACTCTCGCTCACATAATGTACCACCTATATACCTATCGATGTCCCGATTCGAGAGAGCCTTTATTTGCATTCGCTGCTGCTGTCCCTCATCGAGTCGATCGCAACCCCCGATCTTTTCCCCTAAATTTATTTTCTTCGCGTGGCTTCGAGGATTATTCCAATAATATTGCACAACGATTGCGTTAAAATTCCTACATCTTCCGGCGATCGATGAGTCGAGGTGGGACAGGCTGGCACTGCGCACAAAGACCAATAGAGAGAGAGAGAGAGAGAGAGAGAGAGAGAGAGAGAGCGGCGTGTCCCGAGGGGCAGAGCGCGTACAGATAGACACCGCAGCTACCGTTTCTCGCTCGCGTCGTTAAAAGTCGATCATATCAGCTTTGGGCGCATATAATATCGTAGGATACATTGGCGTGTACGGTCCTCTTTCGAAAGGATCCTCTCGCTGCTTCTCTGGCGCTTAGCACAACCAGCAGCACCAGCCTCTCGCGTCTCTGCAGTATACATATATATATATATAAGTACGAGGCGTGGACGCGTGGGAGAAAAAGAAACGATTTCAGGCACGTGAGCGTAATCGGCGAGATCTCTCTCTCTCTCTCTCTCTCTCTATACTATCTCTGTGCGCGGCTCATCTGGCGCGAGCAGCTCTCGCGGAGCATCAGCAACGGCAGCAGCAACGGCAGCAGCTCCTTTATGGCGTTCCACTTTCGCGAGGAGGGCGACGAACGGAAAAGGGGGAGAGACGGGCGAAGGGAACTACCTCGCCTCTGGATATCTGCCTGTCTCTCTCTCTCTCTGTCTCTCTCTGTATGTGCGGGTAAGAGTGTATTTGAACGATCGGGGCGTAGCTGCTCCGGAGAAGCGGGAGCGAGCGTCGACTGCGTGTGTGTGTGTGGCTTTATGGGAGCTTTGCACCGAAAGATTTTCTCGTGTCTATAATATACCTACGCACTCGTATCGGAAATTTTTCTTCGATTGAAAAGTCCAAGATATTGCTCTTTACTTTGCTTATTGAGGTGCTGTAAATTACTAAGTTTGCTTTTTTTATACTGTAACAAGTACTTTTGCTAATATAATTGTTAAATTTGAAAATGAAGGTTATATTTTTATTAGAAAAGTCATCGAGAAAAGTTAAATTTACTACGGAAAATATAATGGGACCAAATTGTCGGATTACGAAACTCCTGTTCTAGTGATTAGAATCCAGAGCATAGAACCAAATAAAAGAATTTTACTTGCCCGTCAATTAGCCTCGGAAATTGTCGGATCCCATCCCCTTGTTTGCCAGTGTATGTATGTGAGCGTCAGTAGGTAGTAAGAATAAAAGGGGATCACGTGAATTATCACGTTAACCGCGGTTGAGCATATCAGAAAAACAAGCGAGAGAGGAAGAGAGGCTAAGAAATAAATTGCTCGCAAAAATCCGACGACACTTTTGTTTTCGAGTCTAAATGATTCGCGGCGGTCGACGGCAGTCAGCATAGCGCAAGGAAGCCTCTCGCCGAGATGACAAATGAGGATTGTCGATTATCGAGATGCAGGTGCGTAAATCACTTTGATGGTTGGACTATCGGTGCGCACTGCGCGTCCTACTCGTGGCGATACGTAAGCAGCTATAATAAAGAAGAGTCGCGAATATCGCTCGGAAAAGGTGGAGCCGCTGCAGCGCTGCGCACTTTCCAAATGAATTAAGCTAATTGAGCCGCCGCCGCCGCCGCGTACAACGGATGAAAAATCAAGAGACGAGAAAGGACTGGTATAGATATAGCGAGGCTGGCTGCAAGGCGAGCCGCGAGAGCAGTATCGGGAAAGAGAGTAAAAAGAGGTGGCGAGAAGGAGAGCGAGAGAGCGAGAGAGAGAGAGAGAGGGAGAGAGAGAAAGGAGGATAATTGAAGGCAGTAATCGAGAGGATCGATCTGGCGGCTGCACGAAAGAGCAGCTCGAGAGAGACTCGCCTCGACTTTTCGCTCGCTCGACTGGCGTGGCTTCTTTATTGCGTTTCACTTTCGCGATGCGCCCGATCGAGCCCGGGGCGTGGCGCAAAAGTGTAACGCAACAGGACCGAGGTCATCGTCGACTGCCTCTCTCTCTCTCTCTCTCACTCGCTCCTCTCTCTCTCTCTCTCTCGAGCTGCAGCACGAGCACCGGCAGCTCGAGAGCGACGGCGGAGGCAAAGAAACAAGAGCCCCAGCGGATTAGCGGATGCTTTAGAGCTTCATTTTCACCTCGTATATGATCGCAACAGGAGAGCAACTAACTGGACTTTCCACTCGGCTCGAGTCGCGCGCTTGCCAACCGAGCGATCAGCTCGCCATCGAGTTAGAAAGTAAGATCGATTCCGACTCCCCTCCGATATATATATTTTCGATATCCTCCCGATCTCTTCTCCTCTCCTCTCTCTATGTGTATATACCTAAGAAATTGCGCGCCGGATGATATTTTACTGCGAGGAGTTGCACTGTCCCGTGGCTGTTGCTGTTGCTGTTGCTCCTGCTGCTTCTACTGCTGCTGCTGCTGCTGGCCGTTTCCGGGAAACCGTTTCTTTCTCCTGTCCTGCGAAATTCGCCGATCATAGTTATGGGTTTATTGCGACGGGCGGGCGATTTCTAGCAATTTTCTTCGGCGCCGAGCGGCTATTGTCCCCTTGGGCTCGTCAGCCGGCTTATGAGTACGCGGCCAGTCGCAGTCGTATAGACCGGCGGCTGCTCGAGGACGCGTGGCTCGGATTCACTTTCTAGGTCGTAAAATCTCGTGGTTCGCTCGGCTCGCCGGTCCAGGCTGGCTGGCGGAGGCTCAAGTGTTGGTCCCCGGCGAGAGGGGCGGCGAGGCGGCCTCCCGGGCGTGCAGCTGCTCCTCGTGGAGGCTCTCGGCCCGGCTGGCACTGCTGCTCGACCTCGAGCTCAAGTTGTCCCGGTCGCTGAAGTAGGAGCTGTCCCCCTGAGCGGCAGCCGGCGCCTGCTGCTGCTGGTGCTGGTGCTGGTGCTGCTGCTGGCGCTTGTCCTCGAGCCTGAGCTGGTGCTTGTCGGTCCAGGCCTGCCGGTCCTCGGGGTTGGCCGCCAGCAGGGAGGGGAAGTAGGCGAGGCTCTGGCCCGTCCTCGAGGTAATCTTGCCCATGAAGCTGCGGATCTCCTCGAAGTAGGACTCCTCGGCGGCCCGGGGCAGCTGTCCGTGGTACCTCGAGCGCACCTCGTCGAGTATCGTCGGCCCGTCGGCGTCGTGCTTCTTGAGGTGCCTGTCGAGGTTGGTCTGCTGCCCGAAGCACCTCTCGCAGAGCGGGCACTTGAAGGGCTTCTCCTTGTTGTGGATGTTGCGCACGTGGCGCTGGAGGTTGCTCGAGATGCTGAAGCTGCGCTCGCAGTACTTGCACTTGTAGGGCTGCTCGCCGGTGTGGGTCCGGAGGTGCCTCGTCAGGTTGGCCGACCTCGGGAAGACCTTGCCGCAGAACTTGCAGCTGTAGCGGTCCTTGGGCTTGAGTCCGGCGGCGTTGGGTCCGTTGGGTCCGTTGGCCGCGCTGGCCCCGATGGCCCCGTTGGCCCCGGCGGCCCCGGCGGCTTGCACCGCTATCGAGTAGGCCGGCAGCCTCGAGCCGCTGTTGGAGCTGGCCGGGGCCGCCGGGGTCGGCTGGGCCGCCGGGGCCTGGGGGCTGCCGGGGCTGTTGGCCGCCTCCTCGAGCGACCGCTGGAGCCCGGGGCTGGGGGGCCGCGAGGCCGAGGAGGCTCTCACCGGGAGCGGGACCATCGTGGGCAGGGCCCTCACCTGGATCTTGGGCAGCTCCGGGAGCGCCAGGGGTCCGGTGGCCTGCTGCTGCTGGTGGTGGTTCTGCTGCTGGTGGTGGTGGTGGTGGTGGTGCTGCTGGTGGTGCTGCTGGTGGTGCTGCTGGTGGTGCTGGGAGCGGTACATGGCCTCGAGGACGAGGGGGTGGACCGCGTGGTGCTGGGGGAAGAGGACGGCCGTGTGGTAGGGGAGCCGGTGCTCGGGGCTGCCCGGGGGACTGCAGGAGGCGAGCCGCATCGGGCCGGCCTGGGCGGCCTCGTTCCGGTTGCGGCCCTGGCTCGTGGCCTCGATCTCGTTCTGGTTCTCATCCCTGAGGCTCTCCTTCTTGTGCTCGAGGCGCAGGTCCAGGGGCTCGCAGCTGCTGCTCTCCATGGGCAGCTGGTCAAGGTGGCGGCCGGCGCAGAGCTGGAGGGGCCGGGCCGCCGGGCTCGACCTCTGCTGGCTGCTGCTGGAGCAGGGGCTCGCGTGGCCGTGGCTCAGGTCGTAGGGGAGCTCGGCCTCGGGCTCGTTGGGGGCCCCCGCCGCGGCCCGGGCGCTCAGGGGGTAGATGCTCGCTTGCTTCGGGCTGATGTGGCCGGGCATCTTGCGCGGGCTCGAGTCCTTTTCCCTCATGGCTCGCGGGTACTCGCTGCTGGCTGTGGCTGCTGTGGCTGCTGTCGGGCTGCTGCTGCTGCTGCTGCTGTTGCTGCTGTTGCTGTTGTTGCTGCTGCTGTTGCTGCTGTTGCTGCTCGCTGGGGAGAGGCTTCTCGGCCCGAGGTACTCGTTCATCACAGTTGGCCGTCGGTGTCGCTGCCGCGACCTGCCCCGATCAGCCGCAGAGGCCTCGCTGACCCAGCCGCCCTACCGACGCCACCTGAAATCACAAGCAAAGTCCACCGACCATTAGACACCTGCTTTATTTCGGTTCAAAGATAACATTTGGAAAGATAGGGTTTAAATCAGAATTAGGTATAGGGTTATTATATATTGGGTTACTTTGGTAATCTGACTAAAGTGCATTTTGCATTCGAGTCAGTGATATACAGCGCAGCCGGACGAGAGTTGTCTCTTTGACACTCAAGCTTTTTCATCGACTTGTTTTTCCGGTTGCTTCACGAAACTTTCTTTCCGCGAAGAGAAAGATCCGAGAACGAGTATAGTCCGAGGGGAGTGCGCTCTCGATTTCAGAGGCGGGCTATTATACTAATAAAGTAGGTGAGCTTCCGTTTTTGGTGAGTCATACCGCCACGCGGGACTGCGACTGATGTATATGTATATAATATGTTTCTTCGCGAGATGACGTATGAGCTGCCGTGGACGAATTTGGAACGGAGGCACACCTGTTTAATCTGGCCAATCCTTATAGACGCGACGACTCTATCCCACGCGCCTGCGTTTTTTCTTTTTTTTTTTCCTTTTCACGCGCCGAGACGAATTTCAATGATGCTTGTGACACGCGCTGGCTAACGAGAGGTTCGAGGCTCGAGACTCGAAATAAGCCGTATTGTGCTTGTATTATAGGTATAGAAAAGAAAATATAATAATTGTCGATATAACGGCGGCTGATTTTCAACGATTCGAAGGAGCAATCGTGCAACTACTACTGTTAATCAGCTGCTTATTGGCACAATGCCGTGCTGTCATAATGACAGGATAAACGACGATAAATAAGAGACACAGTTCATCACTCATCGCGTACAATACGACGCTTGATCTATCGTATACATTTAACTTTTCCCTCTTTTTCCTGCCCAGTCATAACTAATAATATCTTATTAAAAATGATATATAGTTATTTTATGCTAAATACCATTCAAATGCCATTCAATGCTAATTCCTTTGGCATCGTATATGCGGTGCACCGTCTAAGGAAAAATCAAGTTCCTCTTTCACCAGTCGCGAAAATTCCTGCGCATCGATGAGCGCGAGAGCAAAGCTATCCCGCGCATCCAAGTCTCCGTCAACGTAGAGCGTTGCGCGCCTCCGTATCGCTCCATGTGGTATAGTCGTGCAGAGGGCAAAGAGCGAAGAAGAACCACGCAATGCCGCTGGAAATAAGCGGCGGGTCCGAATAAGGAAAGCTTATTATGATCGGAGGCTCGCGCGAGGTAATACCGACTGCATGCGACCGCTTGCGGTGATGCGACTATACGAAAAGGAGGCCGAACGGTCGTAATTTTGACTAGTGCTATCGCTTTGAGAAAACCTTATTATTTCGTCTAAATGAAACTTAGTGGAAAATATGCCGCCACATTGCAATTTATTTTAATTAAGGTTAACCGTCAGCCCCCAAGTATTTTTATACTCTCGATCGGCTTTACGTAATACTCAACTCTATACCTGCACGCGTATTTATTAATGTCCCAATTACAGCTCGCCGAATTCCCTATTATTTCTCTGCTCAGATTAGAATTACGTTCCCGCCGATACGACAGTTTTACGTACCGATAAACATTTGCTTTACGATGAAGCCGAACGCCAGCACATGTGCGCATATCGTTTCACAAGATATAAAGTGAGGAAGATCGCTTATGGGTTTTTTGTCCTATCTGGTATAAATTGTTAGGGCACACGCTATACATATACGGATAGGCAAAGACGGCAATCAAGAGTTACACGCGCGCGATCAGCTATTACGTTCGAAGCGCATAATGAATTTCTCTGACGAAACTATCGAGATGAGAGACAAGGTGTCATTTAATTTGGTAAGAATACAATCGCTTTTTTCGGGGCTCTTCGTAAATGGTCTGCTCGTCCGATCCGCGAATAAAAGCTTATGTATAAGGTGCGCAATGATGCGGCGATTGAGGCATCCTTTGATCTGCCTACCGTCGCGTTAGACGGGTTAATCAATCATCGCGCTAAGAGTGGCTGTCGTAACAGTTTTTACCTGCGAGTCAATGAAAAAAGTGTCCATTTGAAGCTACTGTTACATTGCGCTAAGTCGGTGCGCTAGCCGGGGCCGTTTCAATTACAAGACAATTAAACTTTTTTTTTAAACCAATAAAGTTAAATCAAGTTTTCAATTTGCCTGAATCAACAAATGACTTAATTTCCCTTCATTAATTAGCCTTAACAAATATTCTTATCGCAGCAATAGTTTAAATAATAAGATAAACTAATGATTTATAATATATATAGCTAAGTGGATGATCTTGTATATAAATATGTATAGTTGAAAGTTAATTTTTGCAATCAATTAACATTGCGTCGGAATTTAGCAGTCGCTATTATAAGTATATAAGATAGGAGCATCAGTAGTGAGCGAAGAAGCATAATTTTGGCGCAAGAGAATCAGGCCGCGATAGCAAGTATAAGGAGATGTAGAAGTTGTAGCTTGGGTCGTTTGCATCTACTTGGCCTAAAATAATTACGCGCCCAATATAAATCATTAAAAAATCCCTGTCGAGCAGAACATTTTACGAGCATACGCGTGCAGCGTCGCGTTATATCTAAATGTGCAGGCTTACGGTATAGGTACCGCCGGCAAGATAATCTGTGGCCTGCACTTAATATTATTAGCCCACAAACAATCGAGTCTCTCTCTCACACACACACACACACAGAGAAAGAGAGAGAGAGAGAGAGAGAGCGAGTGTCGTCCGTAGGCGTGACTGGGCGATTGCAAATAAAAGAAAGGCCGTCGGCAGGCGAGTCCGAGTCCTCTTGGCCAGCTCTCGAGCGCCGGAGATAAGCCTCGAGATAAGCCGCGAAGAAACGCGCGCGATCGGACGAGCCGGACCAGTATAAATTTCTCTTTCATTGGAGAGTAGCTGCACGAGTTGTCGGGCCGCTATACGGAATCTCTTGCGCCAGCCGTTGCTGCTGACGCTGCTGCTGCTGCCGGTGGTGGTGGCGGTGATGCTGCAGCCGCTCGGATGATGCCTCGCCTAACTGGAGCAAAGCAACGGTATTCCGCCCGACCACTCCTGTAGTCGCCGCCGCCGCCGCCGCCGCATCTCTCGCCCGAGCCGATACACATCCATCTTCCCGCTGCCCGTTGCTGTTGCTGCTGCTGCTGCTGCTGCTCTCGCCTGCATTTCTGACCATCGGCGATATGTACTTGTTTATACAGAGGATATACATATGTATATATATATATATATGTGTGTATACGTAGGTGCAGAGATGCGTAAATCACCGCGTCAAATTGAAAATCGCTCTGATGTACAATATTGCGAGCTGGATCATGCTGGACGCGGAGGTGCGAGCTCGGCGCGATCGTTCCACCGAATTTCTGCCCTTTTTTGGCTATCTTTTTCCAGAGGATCGCACTCGGAGCACTATAAATATTCGCGGCTACTGCAGGAGGAGCTTAATTTCTCTCTCGAGTGACACGTTGGCTTCAAACATTTGCCCCGCCATTGGTTGCGTTATACTTAGCGCTACTTAGCTCGTATAGGTAATTAGACTTTAAGTATGAAGATAAAATTACGTGTTATATTAATGATAGATCGTTTGCTTTTGAGATTCTTTAAAAATATTACTTATTTATTAATTAATGCTTATAAATCCTTTTTTATCGCTTAGAGTCGCATTAAGTGCAGAACACTAAATTTTTGTCCCGCATAAAAGGCATTAAAAACGTTTTTTTCTCCAATATTCAATCATTAATCGTCGCAGTCACTTTAAATGATAGTTTCAACACTTCATAAATTTGTAGACAAAATGAAAAGTTAATGTTACAAAACCATTTAGCTTTGCATCGGCATACCTAGCTATAGGATGGTCATCGTTAAATCGTATTTTTAACATCGATATTTTACATAATATAACCTTTTTAACGATTTATCTACCTCATTGACATTCTGTCCGACTAAAAATCTGTCATTTATTGATGGGCGTCAGATTTTCGAGCTGCTAATCCGGTTCAGATATTCCACACCAGCAGTTAGCCGAGAATTATATAATAAAACGCGTACCTATTTAAGCTGAGCAAACGATGAGAATAAATTGTTACGATTCGTTTGTATTAAGTACCTCCATTTTTATGCAAGTATCAATAATAATCAATCTAATAACTCGACGAAATTTTAAGGGATATTTCGCAAAATAGCAAGATGAAAATCAAAAGCTGTACACAGTGATCACGGTCTGGAATTTCAGTAAACTACGCCTCTGCAGCCGCATCGCATCGAAATTATTATAGTACGCGAGCTAGCTGCACTACAATAAACAACCGGCTGTCACACAATAAATAATTCCATCGGGTATATTACGGCAACGCGGCTGTAGTCCTCCTCCGCCTCCCCCCGCCTCCCCCCCCCCCCAGCCGTTGCGATCCATCGAAAACTACAAAGGCTAATTCGTCCGCGGCGAGATTTACAGCCGTCTCGATGATCGGCTTCATCTCCCACGGAGCCGCTCAGACTCAAGCGGCTCCCAACCCAAGGCGTCGGTCGGTCGCTCGCAGGCCGCGATTACTTAAAAGGTGTGAGAGTTCGAAGGTTTCGCAGGAACAGGCAGTTTGGAAGGAAAGTGCTGCACTGCAAATATGTACATGTATATACACATACATCCACTTTCAACCTCGATTCACGCCGAGGGGCTTCCAGTTGTCCGCGCCTCGTCGCGACTTTACGCGCTCAACTCCCATCGGGACAAAAAAGCGCGCTTACTGCTTCCGTAAGAAATCTGAAAGTGGCAGCAGCTAGCATCGGTTGCCTGCATGTACAGTTTTCATTTAGCCGCGGATCTCGTCTTCCCCCTCGCTTTTGCGCACTTGCCATGATGACCGAGGAATTTTTAATCAGCTCCGTACTCATTCCGTTGTAAGAAAGAATGGCTGCAAGGATCCTCGTTCGGGAACGCGCAGTTTTTGGTGCGCACTCGCTTGGCCGCGTGAATTTATTTTGGCCCGTGCTCTATTACTCGGCTTTTTTCAGTACCTATTCAGGAAAGACGACCAAATAAACAGAATCATTTTAAAACGCGATTGTCTCCACTCCGCCTGCAGCTGTACAATTACTGTGCTACTCTAAACGAGGTTTTTCGCGAAACAAAGCGCAGCACTTGCAGCCGAACATTAATTAACATTAATTAAGGCTAGAAAAAAAAAATATATACCTATTAAAGGCTCGAGCAGCAGCAGTTTACGGAGCTGCGGTACCGGGCGAGGAAAGTCGCGCGGATCACCGGCTGCTGGGGGCAGCAGGACAGCGGGACAGCGGGGAAGCAGGGAAACAGGGAGGAGAAATGGGAAAGGAATCGCGGCGTCGCCGGCGGTCCAGTGCATAATAATAAGGCGCGCACATATAAAAGATGCAAAGTGGAGCAGGGATCGGTGTGGCCCGCGCGCGGGGATTACGGAACGAGGCTTAAAGAGAGGTGCAAAGAGAGTTGCTGCACGATGGCGATCTTTGAGCTGGCTGCAATTTCAGGGTTACGTGAATCGGCGCTCGCGGAGTCAAGGCAGGTCGCGCGTCGCTCGCCTCGACTCGCCCAAAGAGCAACGACGCGCGACGTCGCTCGAGAAATCCAGTTTTTGACTTCTAGAAAGCTGAACTCGCTCTCGCGGGATTCACGTTCTCGTATACGTATAAGTGTACTACACACACCGCGAGTCTCGGGGTGGTGCCGCATCTCGTCCTTGCCGATTTCTCTCTCTCTCTCTCTCTCTCTCTCTCTCTGCCCGTTGAGTGAACGCCAGCTCGCGAGACGCGTGTGCATGCATGGGCAGTGCAAGTGTAGCAGCAGAAGAGGAGAGAGAGAGAGAGAGAGAGAGAGAGAGAGCGAATCGGTCGCCCTTCTCTTTGGGCCTCCGCCGAGCGAACGCGCGTAAGCAGTGCGACTCATTACTCTTTGGGAGAGGCGCTTGTCAAGAAGATTTCAATCGCGGACCGCGGCCAGCTGCAGCCGTGCGCTCTCGATTTCTTTCGCCGCCGCCGCCGCCACCAGAGAGGCTGCGATCCTCTCGCGCGATTCTCTTCTTTTTCTCCTCGACTGATGCTTGCTCGGCTCGGCTTGCTATGTATGTACACACACACATATATATACATATATATATATATATATATATAGTGCACGAGCAAACGGCCTCGATGCAAGGCCTCGCGCTTACTCGACTCGCGCGCTCGATCGTCTCGGCTCGTCGGCTCGTCGGCTCGTCCTGCTCTTCCGGAACCACCTTTTTCTCCTACTCCCAGCGACACTCTTGGCTCTCCTCTTATTCATGCCTCTCGCCCCGTCACCCGTGTATATTATCGAGTACCTTGGAAAGTCGACAAATGGGAGATTCAAGGGACCGCGGAGACGTGTAAATGGAACGCATCGCCATCTCTTTCTCGCTCCATCCTTAATACTGATTCAGTCTCGAGCTAATGATTCATTCGTTATTGCAACCCGTTCATCATTCCATTTCTTTGGGACAAATCCTCGTTCTTATCGAAATACAATCGAAAACGACAAAATCTTGTGCTTACATATCGAGTTTTTTGTTTTGGCGAAAAAATATAGGTAAGTAGTAGTTATTGTGGCGATTAGGCTCTTTTTTTCTCTCTCCCATCTCTGCAACAGCAGCAGAAGCAGCAAAAGCAGCAGAAGCAGCAACAACAACAGAGTGCGTGCATCCTTCCAGGAACGCACATTACAGCCCGCGCGCGACTCATCATTATCTCTGACGCATCAAAGTCGATCGCATTCGTGCCATTCTCGGCGATGAGTCCATCCGCGTCTCGGGCCTTTTTCGTGAAACCACCGCCGCAACCGAGTCGTCGCGCATGTGTGAGTGTGCACGAACGGCGCGACGTCCTTCCATTGTCTCGTAATTCGCGCGCGATGATTCAAAAGTTTGCCCGATCCGTCGGCTCATCGTCGTCGTCGTCGTCGTCGATCCAATTCGAGCACGCGATGTAGTTATACGAAACGAAAGAAGAGCTGCCGAGATGAGAACGGTTTGGTCACGATGAATATGTAGCACCGGCGTCGCCATCATCGCGTTGGGATGATCTTGCGCGACGAATAGGAGGATGATGCAAGCTCATTATGCATGCGACAGATATTATGAGCTGCTCGGCAGAGAGAGGGAGAGAGAGAGAGAGAGAGAGAGAGAGAGAGAGAGAGAGAAAAAAAGAAAAAGAAAAGACGTAAATACAAGAGAAGGCGGTCTCTCGAGTCCAGCCGTGCGCATCGCAATGACGAGCAATTTCAGAATAGCCGCGATCCTTTCTGTGCATTCCAGCGCGTATTACTGCACGCACCCGCGACATCAGCTCGATAACTCACGAAAAAAAAACCTGCACGCGGATTAAAGCTAACGCTCTTCTACGTCGCCTTCTTCTCAGCACCGATGGATTATTATTTATGACGCTCCTACTTCTCTTCTCTCTCTTCTCTCTCTCTCTCTCTCTCTCTCTCTCTCTCTCTCTCTCTCTCTCTGCCGCTCTCTGAGTCTGTCGTAGCTGCAACGTGTATATGGCAACAGATGTCCCTTGTCAGCATCCGTTCTCTCTCGCGTCTCGAGGCCCACGCGTCTCTTCTCGCTGCAGTCACCTCGGCTCGACTCCGCGTCCCTGTTTGTGTGCGTGTGTGTCTCTAACTATACGCGGACGCATGTTAATGCCGCGGCGCACATTAAATATCCATTTGGTTGAAGGAGCGGGACGATGATCGTCCAAGCCCGTAATGACGCGCAGAGCTTTATGCTACACGCTCGATAACATAGAGATTGTCTCGCGCAACCGTTTTTCCTCCTTTTTCCCTCGATTTCTCGGCTCGTTTTCCTTTTCTCTCTCGGTGGGCACGCGCACGAATGACCGAGCGATGTTTCAATTTGCTCTGGCGCGAGTAGCTGGCGGGACTCTAGACTGTTACGCGGCTTTTCTATACATAATCGAGCTCTTGTTGGCTCGTTGCCGCTGCCGCCGCTGCCTCTACGGGATGAGACAAACTACTGCAGCACTTCATTAATGCTATTTCAAATTAAAATGTTTACACTTCCTCGTATACCCTTGCGCCTTACGACTTTTAATCTTTTATACGCGTTTATGATCATTTATCAACTGCTACTAGTATAATTTTATATTTATTATCTTATCCTAATGATATATCGCATAAGAACATTTAAGAAGATGTCGAATGCAAGTCGAGTACTGCAGTGGAAGTAATGTTAATAATCCCGCGTTATGGAAGTATTGGCTTATAAGCCTATAGATAGACGAAATTTTTCATCCCTATACACCTGTTAACAATTCAGCGAGATGGCAAGAAAGATTCATCCGAAAGAGGCGTCGCTGCGCATGAGTTTCCCGGCGCATCGATGAATGTCGCAATTAAGCGAGAAGGAAGGAAAGTTAAAGAAAATCCTAGGACCTTGAGGAGATGCTACTTGATTTAAACAGAAATATCGAGGCTGGCGATGGCTCTGCGCTTCAGTTATTCAGTAGTTGTTCCAGCTGCTTACTGGCACCTGTATCTAGACGGTGACGTTATTTTTCCGTTGTCGCTATCTATAATGTCGAGTGGCGATGCTGCAGCAGTAACATCGCACTGGTAAGTATACGAGCGCTCTTTGATCGTTGCTCTACGCGCACTCCAGCTACTTGTGCAGCTAACTGCGCTCATTTCGAGTGTGCAGCGCTGCATATAGGTGCGCGGATCTCTTGTACCCGATGCAGCTCTTTCTCCTCAAGGTGACCGGAATTGATCTTGCAGAGTGTAGGAAGGCCCATTTCTTCGCTTAGCTTAACTGTTGAGACATTCATAAACTCCCTCATCTCCCTTATACCCCAAGATACACTATAGTTTTACAACAAGGATCGTTATGTTAATTCGTCCTTTTATATTTAACTCGAATATAATAGATAACTGCACGAGAAACCGATGTTAATTCAAAGTTATGCATTTTTTACTGCAGTCACACAGGTAAAGTGATATCGAGCTTGGAATAATATTAAACGTAGCGATTCTTCTGTCTCGCTTCTCATCCTTGATCTGCAGCACCGTTACAGACTCGATTCGCCTCTTGAAAGTGCAAAAGAGTAAAAAGAAAGGAGGAGGCGGAGGAAGAAGAAGAAGAAGAAGAAGAAGAGGACGCGGATAAAGAAAGGAGAGAGACAAAAGGGGGAGAGGTAGTACGTTTCTCCGAATTACTGCAAGGATCGAATGTGAAAGGTTGTCGACTGATGCGAAGGAAACGTCAAACCGTCGCCGTCGTCTCGTCACAGCATGGCGAAGTTCTCGAGAACAACACCTTCCTATACGTACCTACATAGGCAATATACCGCACACACGCGTGTACTGCCAAGCCTGCGCAGCTGTCGCCTTTCGCCCGCAGGATTATTACGACCGAGCGTCCGGCGACTCTTCTTTACGCGCTGCACGCACGAGGTCTTTATCGCCCGACTCTTCTCTCTCCCTCTCTCTCTCTCTCTCTGGCCGACCTTTGCAATAAATCGGCGGCTTTTTGTCCCTTCCTTTTTGTCCGGGCTCGTCCTTGCCTCGGAAGGAGAAACGTCGCTGCAGCGCGCTTGCGGAGAGGAGCAGCGGAGCAGGGCAATCGGGCATCGGGCTCCGATGTACTGGGCGCACGGCCGAGGAGCAGCCGAGACCAATCGATTTGCGCGCCTCGACTTCCGCCACTTTTACAGACGTCCTGACCCTAATAGCTGCAGCTACTGGGAGCTTCTCTCTCTCTCTCTCTCTCTCTCTCTCTCTCTCTCTCTCTCTCTCTGGGTTTGCCAACTCTGCAGTGAGTATACCTGTACTACCTAGTACTACCTAATACTGCAGCGTGGCCACGATCAGCAGCGAACAATGCTGGCCCGACTCGTAAGTCGTAATGGCATTTCAGAGGAACGAACGTGTCATCCGTGCTTCCTCCTCCTCCTTACCGTGGCTCGCGGACCGGCCCCGAGTCCTCATTTTTCACTTTTCCTTTCCCTCGATAGCTTCGTCGCGCCTCCTCCCGCGCATCACCTGCCCATCTCCCGACTGACCCTTTTTCTCCTTCCCCTAACAAATTTTTTTCTTGCGTGCGAACTTACTTTGTTGATTCAAGTGTATTTAAGTGGACTGGGGAGTTCCCAGCGACGACTCGCGTCTCACCGACTCAAGTGTCGAACAAAAGAAAATCCAAGCCACGAGTATAGAAGCGATGAATTAGCGATCTCGTGTATAGCGAATTTTCAATATCGTATTAGAGCAATTATGTGCAGCAGGAAAGCTGGTATACTCGAGCGATCGCGAGCTGCAGCTGAGAATAAAACACTGCCGAGTCTCGAAGCCATCGCCTTTTTAGACTAAGCCTCTGCGCATCGAACCGATTACTCCTTGTTTATCCATGAATTGTCCGTTTTCGTTGACGATGATTAAACTCAATCAATGTTAATGTTTTTTTTCCTCGAGTCACTTACGCATTTTCGCTCCTTTTTTTCATCTTACCCAGAAACCTACAGTCGCGTGTATATATATAATACACATACACACCGATATTGAGTCGTGTTTCCTTTGATATTTTCATCTCTGCGGCTTGGCGTTCGTGTTTTTGCTATCCTTTCTCAAGCTGATCGCTCCTCTTCGGGACTTGAGAGTATTCAAAGCAGACGGACGAGAGAGAGAGAGAGAGAGAGAGAGAGAGAGAGAGAGAGAGAGAGAGAGAGAGAGAGAGGAGGGAGCGCCCCAATGGAAAAATATCGACGAAGCTCCAGCGCGAAAGTACCAAAGGAAATATTTGTAATTGACTTGTGAAATCTTCCATAAACACTCTTGACTTTTTTCAGATCATTTGAGAAAGTTGTGTCTCTGTTTCTTTTATTTTTTTTTTATTATTTCCATTGCCTTTTTCGCGTAGGTGCGGCTCCACGTCATGAAAATTCGGATCGAAAATTGCTGCAGCTGCTAAAACAGCAGCATCTGCTTCGTCTTTTTAACTTTCTTCTCGATTACGAAGATTATTGTCTTCTCGAACAAAGAGACTTTCAGCTACCTCAACAATAACTTTGGTCAGCCGTTTCCGGGATTTCCACTTTTACAATGAGTTTAGTCGATCAAAGGAAGAAGAAGAAGGAAGAAAAAAGTGCGGAAAGCCGACAATTGCCCGATCTCGATTCGCCCAGCCTCACGGAGAATTGGTGTGATGCCGAATTGCGTAATACCTTTGTAATACCATCGTCTACCAGTGCAAGCTTCGCATTGGCAGTCCCCGCGCGAAACGTGTATAGTCACACCGTCGATTGAGACTGACAGACCTGTTGAGCAATCCAGGCGTTTGATTTCTGGTCCGAACAAGCGAGTTAATAGTTCGGATTCGACGAGGCCTTTATCGTTTCCCTTTTTTCCGTCAACGCGGCGGCGCGGCGTGGAGGAGATTCGTGCGAAACGCAACTTGGCTTGGAACGTCGCGCGTCAGGGTCAACAAACTTTGCGATCCCATCCGACGATACCGAGGGCTGTCGGATATTGTTTCCGAGTCGAGTTCATTTTTACGAATCATGAATTATTCATCCGCTTATTATTCAACCAGCGGAATACCCAAATACCTATGAAGGCACGAACATTTAAAAAAATATGTAATATCTTAAAAAGATTGTTTTTCTTGTCGACAGAGAAAAAATTTGATGTTCAACTGTTATGACGTAATTTAATAATACGGCCAAATTAAATTAACGTTAATGCGCAACAGTTGGTTACTTGATAATGGGTGTCTCATGAAAATGACAATAAAAACGTCATTATAATGATGATACTAACGATTTTTAATAATTTCCACGTGCGTATCTTTTTTCTTAATATTTGAATGCGCAATTCTGGTACTACATTTCGGTTCGACCTTATCAAAGATACAATTAGATTAAAATAAGGTGTACTTTTGACTCGAAGTCAGCAGTCACTGCATTAGAAACACAAATAACGCCTTCGCTTTTTTTGTCCGCGGCGAAGCTCTGAACGGAAAATGCTCGTCGCAATCCATATCACATAATAGACTTTGAAGAATCATGCAAAAAGACGGAGAGCTGCGTCTAATCGGAATAACAAATTTCGCGACGCTCTAATAGAAGCATAGATCGCGACGTCGATGCGTATAACGAGGAAAAAGGAACTCGTGCATATTAAAAAAAAAAAAAAAAAAGAAAAAAAAAGAAACAGTCGAGCTAAGCGTATGTGTGCGGCGCGGCTACAAGTCTCGTCGATTTCTCCGCGCGCGGCGACAATTTGACGCGGCAAATGAGTCGAGTATAGGCCGCTGGTGCAGCAAGTGACAACGACGATCATCTTCGCGGCTCGGGAGCGTGCAAAATGTGACTCGGAGCCGTTCTTGCGGTTCGAAGACACACCGCGCGAATCTGCAATTGGCTGCGATATCAGCCTCTACGGACTCGACTCGGCTCGTCTCGGCGGTGGCTATTAGGAGCGCTGTCATCACGCGCCTGCATCTATACGTACAAAAGCAATTTTCTCGAGTTAGATCGCGGAAAAGCCGCGTGCATGCGGCTTTTTCTCTCTGCGCAGCTTCTATCCAGTTACTTTTTTCGCTTCTCTTCATTTTCACTTGGATTCCCACGTGAGATTGCGCCTGATTTCTGCGCACATGCCTCAAGCGGAGGTGTTTTTAGTACAATCTGTAAAGTTGCGCCGCTACCTATATGTATTTACCTTTTTTTATAAATTGTTATTTTCTTATTTTTTGGAAATTCATCGGTAATATCAAGACTTTTAGAGTTAGATAAATGTGGCGCATGCTAATTAAAGTGTTTTACCAATATTTAGATTTCCACTGGATGTCGGCCACCGCGAGTTAGAAAAAGTCCTGTCTATAGGTTTGACCCCATTACGCGATGACTTCAGACGATGACTGTCGGAATGAAATGGCTGAATTGGAGGTTTTGTCGAGGAGCTGCGGCGAGGAGTCGGATGAAAATCTATTGGTTGATCGTTAAATTGCTCAGGTTTAGACAAATTTGACAAGCTACACAGACCGATGCGCGGCGTTAATCCCATAGAAAAATATTTCAACTGCCGTATGAATTTCTCCTGTCAATCGTTTAGCCAGTACTAATCTATTCGGAGCTCAAGATATACAAATTAAAGAAAAGGGGCATGAATATTCCATCAAAATAAACACACGTGATAGAATATGATCGATTCAAGTTTTAAAACTTTGTCACTTCTGCTCGAGGAAATGATCAATGCGCAAGACGCGTGAGATCCAAGCAGTAGCAGCAGCAGCAGCAGCGGCAGCAGCGGCGACGGAGGTGCGCCCGATGCATGGATAGGGATAGGTATCTGTAGCAGCTAGTGGCAGTTATAGTGGCAAAACTCGAGAGATCGGTGAGAGGAGACTCGCGTGTGCACTGAGCTATATATACATGCATGTATCTGTACAAGGAAAGCGGCGTTCATCGTCCGTCCCGTATGCATTATACATCCCACGTTGACTGCCACGCCACGCCACGCCACGGATATCCATAAGATCATTCCCTGCCGCGCTTACATTTCCAGTGGAAGACGCTTTGATTTTTAGAAAAATCTCTCCGCCAACAATTGTCTTAAGATATTTAGTACACGCCAAGACCACGGCAGCCGCTTAATCGCTCTACTGTGAAATAAGTCCCGTTTGAAAATAAAGCCATTTGGAATATTGCTCTTAATGGAAATATTAAATTGCTGCTCGATGTGCGCATACATTAGAATGTGGATGAAACTGGGCTTTGAATAGTACCAAGTTCCGGCTTGATTCCGCGGAGAAGGAACCTTACTAGATTGAAAAATCTGCTACATTATCGAGGCGAGCTCGAGTCCCCGCGTGCATTCAGGTGTGTTGATGTGCAGGCTAACGATGCGACTGAGGCTTCGTAGCGCACTGAAACCTCGCCCTAATTCGCTTTGGACAGCGCGGAGCGGCATCTCCGCGCAGGTTTTTCTTTCCCGCGGGCGCGCGCGCACTAGAGAGAGAGAGAGAGAGAGAGCTTCCTCGCCGCTCATTCTCGTGCACTCATGAAATATTCACGTGTATAGCAGCGACCAAGAGGATATCATTGTTTCTCATTTTCGACGCAATCATCCTCTCTTTCTTCATCCTGCTTATACGTATACATCTCTCTCCCCTCTTCTACACATACATACACTCTGCACCTATCCAAGCTCTCTGCGGTTTTCTTTTCTTTTACCTTTTTTTTCTACCTTCTCACTCTCTCTCTATCCCTTCTTTTTCTCCTCCATTCAATTTCAAAACGCTTCCTAGCTTTGAATAAATGTTTTTCGTTTTCTTAGAGGCAAGAGATATACAGAGAAAGGAGGATGTACGCAAAATACTTATACGACTGACCTCACGGCGAGATAGACGATGCGAATAAAATGCGGTTTTCTGCTAAATGTTCTTCTTTCAAAATCTTCTTTCCACGCCGATATACTACGCTAATAACGCATTGAGAAAACTATGCATCTGCAGTTTGACAGATATGCCAACACTTGACGCACGGCTGTTTACCTCAAACCTCCTCTCGAGCTTTATACCGACTGCACATTTTCTTTCGCGGTGCGCAGCATCGGTCATTTTTACTCGCGCTTCGTGCCACAAGTTTGAGCTACAGCTGCAGCCGTATTTATAACTTCTCGAAGCGAAACTTGAAGTACAATAGAGCTTCAATTCCAGACTTTATATTATTGCTGCAAAGAAGATAAATTCAATTATCACTATAGGTAAGAAAGGAAAAACTAATTTTAACCAAGACGAGGAGTAAGTTACGATTTTAAGTAGACGCAATCCTGCCCGTTAAGACTGCAGGCTGAATGATTTTTAGTGCTTCGCTGCTATTTCTTGGATTTTGAATAATGTGCTTCTGAACGGCTTGTACTTTTTAGATTATAAGTACAATGGTAAAAGTGAATGAAACCGTTACTCCTGAACTGTACTTTCCTTTCTGTTCTCGTTAATCGATGATAACGCAGTCAATCTAATTCAAAGATTCTTCTATCTCTAGACGGGATCTGTCGTCCGCATATGGTTTTGAGTAAAATAAACTATTTTTTCTCGCTCGTATCGTTTATCGAGCATCTTTTGATTTACACACGAATGGGCCTGGCCCATTTATCGGTTTTTTTCGAGTAGCGAGCTGCGTGAACGGCGGCGCGCGGACGAGCAGATCGACGCGCACCACTGAATCGATCGGATTCAAGCTAACGGGCACGCGAAGCCTTTCCCAAATTCTGCTTCTCTCCGCTTTCGAAACGTTGAACCACGGATTATTTCGATATCGCACTTTGTTCGGTAAAACACACTCGATATTATCTGTGCAATCGATCGGGCGGGACTCGAAGGCAAAAAGTTCGGCCAGCACATATCGATCGCGGCTTGTTAATTTTTGTTTGTACGAGAGCGAGTACGGAGCCCGCGGCCTGCGACTCGATCGCGGGAGCCGAGCGGTTTTTGCTCGGCGTGTAAACAGAAAAAAAGCTGGGGGCTGGTGAACAAATTCGAAAAGTTCAATTAGCCCAATTTTTTGGCTTATCCGCCGCTGCCGCCGCCGCCGCCATGCCCCGAAAAATAAAGGCCGAGTCATCGCGGGAGTAAGAGCTGCTGGAGCGATCCTCTCTGTGCTCGATCGGTGGAACGTGGAAAAGAAATTTGGCTAGCGGAACCATTCGTGCGAGAATGCAAGGAGCCCGCGCCCAACGAAACTCCTTTTTTCCTCTTCGCAGTGCAGCCTCTTCAGCCCAAAGTCAGACCAATGGCTAGGGACATCTTTGAGCGGGCTACGGGACGACTCGATCGCGAGGTAGTAGTATAGTAGTCCTATTTTTTTTCTCCCAATCTTTCGATTTGGTCATTCGGACTTGAAAGAAGATTGTTTTTGCTGGCTCGAATCGCGCTTTTTCAACATCTTTACGTCAACTACGGCACGCAGTACAGCCTCACTTGGAGATAATCAGGTCAAAAAGGATCGCTTGAATCTTGGCCGGAAAAATCAATTCAGAGGGCCCAATTTTTTACTACACCCGACCTTTTTTACTTGTTTTCAACGAGCAACTGCCGGCCACTGCGCATCGCAATTTCTGGCTTACTTCTTTCAAATATAAGTAATAATACAGAAGAGTAAGCTGTTATTTGTTCTTTCAAGATAAATAAGAGTACTTATATAGGTAAGTACTGCAGTTTGCCGGTGAAAAAAACATGAAAATTTCATCATCGATTGAGTTTGGCGCTGCGATTCACACGCACGCATGCGGCACGGCTGCACGTCTGCACGGCTTTCGCCTCGCCTGCCTCGTCGGCCTGCACGGCTCGACCAACGCGGCCCTGCCCTCCGATCGATCATCTCCCCTTCTCGCGCGGCGGCCCATGTGCAGAGTTGGCGCATCAGCGACTCCTCCTTGCAAAAATCTTGCAAAAGCTCTCTCGATCGGCGCAGCGGTCGGTGAATCGCGCGTCGATGTCCAGCGCGGCGCAGCGCAGCCTCGGCTCTCGGCTCTCGGCTCTCGGCTCTCGCGAGTCTCGTTCGGCGCTGCGCGCTCTGGGGGCAGAGTAATTGCAGGTGAAAGAGCCTTCGCCGCTCGGTACACTCTGCAGCAACAGCAGCAGCAGCAGCTTATACATACACAGCTCGACGCAACAAGAGCGATACGTCCTCGCGGCTGCTGCAGCAGATATGCACGGAATATTCACCAATTTACATTCCACTCGATACAGAAGACGGGGGGATCTTGCGAGAAAGGCAATTTATTTGGGAAAAAGGAAGGTAGGCGCATATGGGCGGCCAAGCGAGCGCGGAAAAAGGCGCGTTTCGAATGTGCGCGGACAGCTCTCTCTCTCTCTCTCTCGCTCTCTCTTGCCTCTTTCTCTTCTTACCTTCTGGGTTACGTCAACGCGAACAAGCCATGCTCTGTCACTTTTTTCATCGGCGGAGGACAATCTCCTTTCCCTTATCGCGGGCCACTCCACCTTTTTTACTTTTACATTTACATTGAACCCAAAAACTTGTACCTTGTCCCTTTCATTTATACTCGTTCTATTGAGTACTTTTACAATTGTTTTTCAGTTGCAATCTGTCCTTTCCTCACAATTTAGGGATCAATTGGGTATAGGTACATTGATATAGAATTGTTCGTTCTAACGTCGCTAGGGTTTTGCAACGCGTTTTATGATATTTATACACGCCGACGAGCCTACGAGCTATGATCAATGTCTTTATTAAGGAAAAGTAGAGAGAGAGGGAGAGAGAGAGAGAGAGAGAAAGAGAAGCAATGCGAATCCGGCGAGCGCGGCACGTACTTTCTCTCTCTTGGAAGAAATGCGCCGCTACACAGTCGATCGATCATCGATGGGATTGCTCGATACCCGAGGAGCTTCGGACCGCGCGCGACTGCGCCCTCTTCTTCTCTTTCTCTCTTCATCTCTTGCTCGCTGTGCAGGCGCGCGGTAGAAAAGTATTTGTTTCGAACGGCACAACTTTTTTGGCTTTCATGCAGGTTTCTTTTTTCTCCGAGTTACACCGAGTGGAGCTAGCAGCTGTCTCTCTGTGTAAATATGAACGAGTATTAGCTTGGATTCTGATTTCTTGAGCATCGTACAATCTGATTCTATCTCGTCAAAGTGAGATGCGGACGATAAATATGGAAAGTTCGGATTCGTTAGCTTATCTTGGTGGCGCGATGTAAGCTGTGCTAATAAACGATAAATCTCAGTAAAGATAAAGCCTGATTTCTTCGCCATCTATGAGTTCATTTTCACCGAGTCCTCTACGTACATACATACATTTAGTAGTAAAAGTCTTTTTACCAATGCTCTAAATTCTACCTTAACATTTATTTATACCTCCCTCTCTATTATCATGTAGATTATTCCGGTCTTATTATAATAATCAGCAAATTCTTCCAAACTATAATATTTATGGTATTGATATCAAGTATAACAAAGTAGGAAGTTAATAAGCTTAGAAAAAGAGGAAAGGCCCAAGTGCTCATCACTGAAGGTTCTAATTATGCGCCAAGTCACGTTGCAGTGAGTATTGAAAATGGAATGATTTACAATATTTTTCTGTTTCGAAACTGTGGAATAAACAACTTCAGATACAAATATTTGTTAGAAATGTCCGACCTGCAGAATTAACGTTTTTTAAAAATTACTCTGTTACAGAACGAAATACCAAATGTGTTTTAAATTTTGAAATTAAAATTAATAAGGGATTATCGAGGAGGTGTCCGATGTTTTTTATGCAAATTTCAATCGGCTTTTAGTTCGCGATCCGTCTTTGTTTATTTTATTATTTGGACGGCGTTTCCCTCTTTGGCATATCTATCCTGTGCGATCAGGTCGCGCGAGCCAGGGCATGGACAGCGGAACGGAGTAGCAGCTGGCAGCTGTTAAGCTATCGGTCCGCAGCAGCCTCGCGGAAATTCTTGCCTCTACCAAATACAGTCGTAGGCGGACCCGTATTATATGGTATAGAGGACTTGAACGGGAAGTGAGCGAGGAAATCGGATCGAGATCTGATTTAAATACTTCTCTCTTCTCTACCGTTTGGCTTGTGTTGCTGTCCTCCTACTGCTCTTGCTCCTGCTCCTACTGCTGCTTCTGCTGCTACGGATATGATAAAAATGAGGGAGAAAGTTATAGATTTTATGTTACCTTAAGTACATTGTCGACTACTGCACGTTTTTGACAGTTTTGCAAATGGAAACATATTTTTCTATACAGTTAAAAGTAAATCTTCAAATGGGATATATTTATTCTTGGTAATATTGAGTTTTAATTGACTGGCTGATTTAAGTTAGGCAGCGTAGCGTTTATAAATTATACTTTTATTATACTAGTCGTGGCATCACAGGTTAAATGAGTTTAAATGTGCACTTAATAAAGCTAAATAAATTTACTTTATTGCAGTGACCACATTTCTTAGGAAAATAAACAAGGATGAATAGTGTTACGTTATATAAGAAAGAGGGATGGTTGTCTAAAGCAGTGGATTGGTTCCATTATGAGATCCACTTTTCAAAGATTAGACGTACTGTACGCCAAAAATGATGAGAGCAGCAGCAGCACGGGAATATGCGATCCATGACATTTAAAAAGTACAAGTAGCATCACTCTCTCTCTCTCTCTCTCTCTCTCTATCCGACTGTCTGTCTCTGTCCCTCTTTGTTTTTGCCGCATCTTTCTCATAGTCGGGGGCCGCGGGCCTTATCAGCGTTTCGCGACTCGGCGCGTCAGGGGCCTCGCGTGGCGTCGTCTCCCTCGTAAACGGCGACATTGTTTCGCTCGTATACAGCTGGGAGTCTCTCACGATTGTCCGGCTGCTCCTCATTCTCGTAATAGCAAAGCGGCGGGCGGCCTCTATTCAAATATGCGCTCCTCTATCCGCCCGGCTTATATTCTGGCCCGCGCCCGCCTCTATCCAACCTGCGCCTACTATACCTATACATACATACAGAGTCGCGTGCAGTTGGGCAACCGTTTAGCGCTGCTGCCGCTGCTGCAGAAAAACCAACAGGCAGAGAGGAGAGGAGAAAGAGAGAGAGAGAGAGAAAGCAGCGGAACACAACAGCAGCGATCACTTCATCAACTTTTGAGGCTAAGCGACGATTGCGATTCCCGCTGCTACTTAAGAAACACGCTGCAGTTGGCTCTATCGAAAAATCTCGCTCGCCTTTGTCGTTTTCTGCACAGCTTTCACGCGGCCCTCGTGCGTGCATTTTTAGCCGCGCGGCCACGGAGATTCGAGTTTTTTTCTCTCTGGACCTTTTATGCGCGATTATGTGTCACTGTGCAATATCGACGTGGTTGCAGAGCCTCCCGCGGACGAATTGCGACGTTTCGCGGCAGGGACTGTGTTCGGTGCGCGGCCTAAACGCACATCGGCTTCGAGGTAGGTAAATATATCGTCCTCCTTTTCTCAAAATGCACCTTATGCTAATTAGAACCGTCTATTCGGTACTATTATTTTTCATCACATTTGTCGATTTCACAACGGTACTCAAAGGATCAAAGAGAAGAAATAAAAGAAGAGCAGCGTATAAGTAAGCTTATAGAAAAGATAGCGGGCATTATCGAAATGACTAGGTATTAAAATGCCTCGGACTCGGCTGAGCTCCCATTCGGCTGAGGCCAGTATTATCAACTCGCGGCAAGCTGCCTATCGATACCTAGGTTCGACGCACCTCGACAAAGTGAAATCCGATCAGCGATAGCGAAACGATCGCCAGCGCGTAAATCGCACGCAAATCGACAAGTGTCGGAGCGATTGAAATTCAACACATAATATATTCCATTAGTCCATTGTCTGTATACCGGGAAAATAGCCGGTTCGAATGACTTAATAACTCATGGCGGCGGCGGCGACCGCGCGCGGGCGATCGGGAAACGAAAAAGCGACAAAAAATCAGCGATCGGCAAAGCGCGAGACAAGTCAGATCTGCAGTGTGTGTGTGTGTATACATTGCAGCGAGAGACGCATGGCTCGAGCGCTGTATATATAGAGATAGAGGGCCGTTAAACGTTTCCCACGTGTCGGCGCGGCTGCTGCGGCTGCTGCGGCTGCTGGAGCGTACGAGCGGGCAATTGAAATTTATGAACGAGGAAACGCCGGCTCGCTGCATAGCTTGCCTTGAGTGAGTGAGAGAGAGAGAGAGAAGCAGCTGGAGAGAAAAACAAGCAGCTCCTCGCTGCAACGACGCAAGGACCACGAGGAGCTGCGTCGCTGTAGAGGAGGAGGAGGAGGAGGAGGAGGAGGAGGAGGAACGAGAGCGTGGGTGCGTATGTGGAGTGTTGCGGTAGCGCGGAACCAGGCTCGCCGGGAACTGGTTTTGAAATAGCCTTCCCTCTGGCCGCACTCCTCCAGCCTTTGAAATTCCTTTTCCGCTCTTTTGCCATTTGTTTGCAGCCGAGCTGTCTATGCTATACTATAGCCGGGACACGCGCGAGCGCCGCAAACGCTGCAAACGCCGCAAACGCCGCAAACGCCTCGGATCGGCTCCCCGCGCCAACTCTGCAGCTATTTACGCCGCCGAGACCAACGGGAGGATCGCCAACTTCCCCAACTTCGCCAACTTTTCGACAATGAGCGTGCGAAATCGCTCTTCGCGGCGGCACCGTTCGCGCAATCGGATCGGATCGAGAACAGCTTGCCCGACGCTCTATTAGTTGAGTCCGGGAGTAAGTCGAGTGGTCTGCCCGGTGCATTTTGCGGCTTCATGGATTTAGTACCGCGCGGTGCACTTGTCAAATTCAACTAATTCTTTATCGATGGGAGCTCTTTTTTTTAGACTTGACATGAGTATAATTTAAAATTTGTGCATGATCTTGATCCAGAGCGGCAAGTACTTTGTATTTATTTACTTTGTTTTTGATTTGACTATTTTGTAAAAAAACTCTGATTGCGAGGTATAATTACACAGAACTTTATTTACTCAAAATGAAATAAGTCGCGAGTATAATTTTAAGGTGTAATTCGAGATTATGGATTTAGATAAAGATATTTGCAAATATAATGGAGATGCATAAACATAATTGTCTGGTGTTTGGTAGCATCTTATGAATCATAATAGCTAGCGCGAATAATATCGTTTAAATCCTCAATTTTTCCTGATGGTTGAAAAAAATGGAAAAAAAATCCACATGGAAACTCGATGCTACGATTTATAACCGCTCGTCGAGATTGAATTGCTGATTCCAAATTATGCAAAATCCAAAGCGAAACCGCAGCTAAAGACTTTACCCATCCCATTTCGTGCACTCCCGTTAAAGCTCACAGCGCGATTCACTCGCGAGAAAATGAAAACGGTCCACCGAAAAGTTCAATCGTCGAATGGCACGAAGCACGAGGCAGGCGCTCGCGAACGCGTGGGTCGCGCGTGGGTCGCGCGCGGGAACTTTGAACGCGGGAGCCGTGGCGCGGAGCGCACGTTCGAGCACACGGAGCACATGCATGCACTAGCGTAGAGAGGGCGCGAGGGGAAAGTAGCATGCTACTACATGCAAGTACTATCGCTCGGTATTTACCTTCACTGTCATTCCAGTCTGGTGCAAGCGAAGGTGAAGATCTCGTGGGAACGGTGCGATAGTCCGTGGGAACCCGGGAGATGAGCGCCCGGGAGAGGAGCCGTCTCCGGGACGCGCCTCCAGCCTCGCTGCTCTTCTGCTCCTCCGCTCCTGCGGCGACTCTCGGCTGGAACTCGTTGGGCACTTGTCCGTCACGAGCTTCCGGCTGCAGTCGGAATGGGGTGCAAGGGTGTTCGAGGGGCTTGAGGGAGCACACAAAGTCGAGTGGGTGCAGTAGGGCAACACACGAGAGCACAGGGGCAATATCACTGATCACTGATCGCGGTCGTCGTCGTAGTCGTCGTCGAGGTCGGAGACGAGGTCGGAGACGAGGTCGGAGACGAGGTCGGAGACGCGGCTGCACGAAAAGGAGGCGGCCAGCGCTCGGCTGCTGTCCTGTCTCTCTGCCCGCTGCGACTAAGTGTGCGTACTCGCTCGCGCGGCTCGCGGCAAGAGTGAGTGAGCAATCGGGCGGCGGGCCTGCAGAGCCGGGGAGCGGCGGCGGCTGCGGCGGCGGCTGCGGCGGCGGCTGCGGCGGCGGCGAGGAGCCTCGAGGGGGGCAGCGCGAGCGCGGGACCGATGGGCGGGGAGCAGCCCGAGCAGCCCGAGCAGCCCGAGCGGCCGATCCTCTCGATTCAGCTCGAGCGGGGCCAGGCTATCCCTCGTAGCTCGTAGCTTATATTAGCTGGCTACGGTAGAGCTGTATAGGTTGGTGGGCGCAGAGCTGCGACTCGCGAGGCGAGCGCGCGAGGATGTTGGCGCGCGCCGGCACGCGACCAGCTGCCCTCTCCCTCCTCGGCAGCGGCTCCCACTTCCTACTGCCGCGGAGCTCCGTTGCGGCGCGCGGCTCCCTCCATCCCACCCTCCGAGACGATTCTAATCTCGCGGCCGCCGCCGATCTCATGCGCCGCGCCGGCCAGCGCTGGTAGAGCTCGCTGGCGCGCGCGCCTCCTCTCCTGCTTCTCTCTTCTTCTTCTGCAGCTCCTTCCGCAGCTCCTTCTGGGGCCAGCGAGTGAATAGAGCGATTACCGCGGAAGAGGATGCCAAGGAGGGGAAGGGGTTATTCGCAGTGCGACTATGGCTTGCGGACACTATGGAGCACTCGAGTTACCGGAACGGTCTACTTTGTCGCGATGTCAATTGAATTTACATCTGCGTCGATTCGCCAAGTCAAATTATCTTCGGGAAGCTTGAATTTTTTTTTTAAAATTACTTTTGCCGCTTTCGTTCGCATGTTTCTACTTGCTTGTGTTACGAGTCATTTCTTGAACTAAAAAATGGTACAAGCTTCATAGGCTGCTTATCTTACAACTTTAATGGGGATAAGTATTTTGATAAGTGTTTAATACACAGATATAAACAGAACAACATCGAGACTATTCGTCAGCGAAGCCGCTCAAAGTTGCTCTCAACTAACTATCCACATTAGCACGATGCGATCCTCTTGGATCACCTTGAAACCCCATCGCACAGTGGCAGCTGCAAAAAGGCGAAAAGCCCGAAAACAAAAGGAAAAAGAAAAAGATGAAGTTAGAGCGCAACTAGAGAGCACCGAGAGAGCGAGAGGAGAAAGAGAGAGGGAAGAAAGTTGGCAAAGGCCGCGGCGGCGGAGTCACGTGCAGCGCCGAGCAGCAACATGTTGGGCGAGGTGTCCGGCCGCGCGCTCGGCCCGCATGCACCGCACGGCTCCCACTTCTCTCGACTGGCCGCGCAGCGTAAAAGAGAGAGGAAAAAGGAAAGAGAGGAGCGAGCGAGTCCACGGGAGCGGAACCGCTCCCCACCCCGCGCTCTATATAGGCGCTCGGCCCGACGCGCGGCAACCGAGCTCTCCTCCTGCACTTCAACTGTACTATACAGGCCGATATCGCGCCGCCGCCGTCGCTGGTCAGCTCTCTGCACGCGGCAGCAGCAACACCGTTGTCAGCTAGGACCGCGCGCGCCTCGAGAGTCGCTATTACCGTTTCGCCCTGCTCTTTCAACACCGTTCTTCTCAGCTGCTCCTGCTTCTGCTCCTGCTCCTGCTCCTTGCTGCATGGCCTTCTCTCCCAGCGCGCCGGCCGCTTCCTGCCGACACCTCCTTCTCGCCGCAGCAAGCTCGCTTCTCTTTTTATACTCGACCGATGATTTTCGCCGACTCGCGCGACGACTTCCGATCGCAGCTCTATTCGGATTCGCTCACTTTTTCCTGCAGCTGTCCATCATTTTTAAGGGCCTTTTTTGCTCGTTATTCTATATATTTTTTCGGCGCTGGGACCGAGGGCAGGCTGCTTGGACAATTTTTGCGGGACCAACTACTTGCATAGGAAAAAAGTCGGGCTGTCGTGTTCGGTTCACGAGAAATTTGGGAAAGGCAATTAATGGCGATATAGAGCGGAAGCGATAGATTTTTGAAAATTAAGTAGAATCAGTCGGGCATGGCAAGACCAGCGTATATGTATATACGGATATATATTGGGTATTGCAAATTCCAATCTGCAAGTGCTAAACAATTTATGTGCACAATACTTGAAGGATAGAATGAGGTTTTTATGATGTATACATGTAAATGAGTTTGTTATTTTTCAATGAGATAATCTATTTCATTTTTTATTATCTCTCGCATAATCCGAAGAAGGTGGAAATTTTTTCACTCACAATTATAAGGAAGTTCCAAAAGACATTTTATAAACTAGAAGTCTCTGCAGACTTCCATTATACTTATAGATTGAGAAAAAAGTGCAAAGGAAAAAGAAGTTCAAAATAAGTAGAATTTATTGATCGTCATAGAACGTAAGAAATTTATACTCATAACTACTATTATTATAAGGTGTATTGTATAAAACATATACAGATCCTGAATACTTTATATATAGAGTAAAAGGAGAAAAATATCCCAGTAAAATGAAGGATCACACAAAAATTAAACAAGATTAATTTTAAAGTTAAATTAAATATAATAATTGTATATAAATTAGAAATGAAATATGCGATTCGCCCCGGGTTTATTGTTGGGCTCATCAGTAAGATGACAAGTACCCTATCTTAGACGCAAATGATGTGTTGGGTTTGTGCTCTCTGTATAGTGTAAAATGATAAATTTATTAGTGGAGTCGAAAAATCGACTTCCATCTAGTAGGGGTAGTCCGAAGTAAAATAAAGTTATAAATCGAATAACTAGTCCGGGCCGTTTCTCCCATCTCAGCACTATATATATATATATA
>UELV01178685.1:19896-45119 GCA_900490015.1 Megastigmus stigmatizans | reverse complement strand
CTCTTATACTGGGTAAGTTTTTAATAAAATCATTTTTACTTGTTTTATTGCAGTATTGAACAATTATATTAAATAGTAATGAAAATAATTTTTGTATTTTTCAGATGTGATAAGAGCTGAATATCGCAATGAAAAAGAAAGACTTAATGAACAGCAGCTTCAAGAAGATTAATTCTTAACGTGTGAACTTTTTTTTGATACTTAGTATTTTATTCTTACAATCCTGTGATAATTAGTTCCTATAACATGAGGGATCTCAATAGAAATATGTATCATGTGATCGTATTATTAATTTTAAGGTAAAAGAATTATATCAGCGTGAAATTATAAACAAGTTCCTTATTTAAAAGAAGTTTTAAATTATAAATTATAAATTGAATTTAATAAAAATTTGAAGATTTAATTTAAATTTACATGCCATTATTTAATATGGATAAAAAGTAAAGTAAAATCGGATGAGAAGAAATTAAATTGTATTATAGAAGAGAATACAAAAAGAATAAATTATAATTATTCTGTTTTTACTAATAATTTTATTTCTTCTTTGTTTGATTTTATTTTACTTTTTACCATCATAACCTACAAAAATAATAAAAATTGAAAATGAAAACCCTAAACGCCTGCTGAAGACATCCTAATGACCTCCTTGGATTTCTCTTAAAGATAGCTTTAAGACCTCTTTAATAATAAATACGAATTTTATAAAATTTACTTTTCATCGTAAAAGTATCTTCAGGCTATCTTCACTATATCTTTAGGATATCCTAAAGAGCTCTTTAGGATGGTAATGGCTAAGCTTTAACACAACTTTAAAGTTTCTTTGTTTGAAATCTTTAAGATATCTTGTATCGTTAATAAGACATCTAAAATAGCTCTTTGTGCTTACTGGGTATATATAGTTTTTTATAATTATATATGATGATCATATATAATTAAATCAGAAAGCGTAGTCAAAACAGATATACCTACCTATCCTATTAATTTTTGAACCGTGTACTGCATACATATAGCAGGCTGGTTAGATTTGACTTTGCAAATCATTACTATAAAATAAATTTTAAATCTTCGTAGTTGTAAATCATATAGTATGACACCGTAAAAAATAAGCAGAGAGAAATGTGATTTATCGAAGTACAACCTAGATATCAGATTCAAATGATTTTCTAATTAATTCTACCTTCGAGAGCTCGGACGAATTCATAATAAACATAAATAATACTTGCATCGCTGCGGTAATCGCAAGCAAGCCGCCGCTATGCAGGAAGTATTAAGGGTTTGCGCATTATATAATTAAATCCCGATGGAATCAGTTTGAATGTCGCTGCTGAAGAAGATGTCCTAACACCGGCTGAAATAAGCTGCGGCTCGGTATCTTTAATTGGAAGGATAGCAAAGAGGCGTGACTCACGACGCAACTGAACTGTATATACCCACCGAGTGTCTACTGTTTTTAATGACGATAAAAATCTTGCAGATGGTAGATAGGAATCTTTGGCATTTCGGGGGATGCCTATAATTTTCAGACAAAGAGAGTGCAATCTAGTTTGTTATTAAGAAATCGATTTCCCTTCCTTTTTACCATGACTTGGATTAAAACTGAATTAGGTTAATACGTGTAAACTCATTTCAAATTGTGCAATTGGTTAGGCATTGATGAGTAATATAAGTATATAGCGAGTTAAATAGATATTGCAACTAGATCGTACCTATTATAACAAGGGTGAATTTACTTTTGTAATAATAGCAAATTTACATTTCACTATAAGATCTTTCCTCTTTGCACAATGTTCAAATAAAAAAGTTTATCTGTTTGAAACGAATTACGCACTGTTTACATCAATCTGTATGAAGAATATGTTATAAACATTTTCCAAAAGATCCATCCGCCGACTTGCATCAGAAGATCTTCAACCGTATTCAAATCACCTCGGCAAATCCGATTATCTTTAGAAAGGTCAGAGTGAGATAAAAATAACGTTTGAGGTCGTTGAGGGAGGGGTCAAAGAGAAGGAAGAGTCGGAGGAGTCTGCACACACTAGACAAGTGTATATGCGTGTAAGGAGTGGTTGGGGTAGCACATACTCACACACACATACACATACATAGGTACGAAGTCTTGACTCGTAGCTGCCGTTGATTCAGGTTCCCTCTATATACGATGATCCTGCTTATTAAGTGGAGGCCAAGTGTATATGGACGGAATAGACTTGGGGCCCGGTGTTGCAGTCGGGTCTCGGCCCCTTGGTGTATTATGGGGCCCTACTTCACTCGCGCGCTACACGCTGCTCGAGAGAGAAGAACAAGAAGAAGAAGAAGAAGAAGAGGAGTAGGAGGAGGAGGAAAAGATGGAGATAGGTGGGTTATATGAACTCGGCCGATCCACAAACCGCTATTATTTATATTAAGTTTAATGCAACTACGTGACTGAATCCCTTCGCAGACTGTGTGTGTATGTGTTGCGCTGCGCCCGCGCAGAGTCCAGACCCGTATCATTAGTATACACCTATTATTGCATTACTTGGCGGCGATGAGAGAGAGAGAGAGAGAGAGAGAGAGAGAGAAGGAGCGAGAAGCGCGCAGAGAGGCCAGGTTGCAGCCGTGCGCGCGCGCTCGCGAGCTGCAGAAAATGCTCTTGCTATATACCGGGGCTGCCTCGTGAGCACGCCTGCGTGTTGATATTGCGTCGGTATGATGACCGTGCGCCGGAGATGACCCTCCTCGAAGGGGTGGCAGACGCCAACAACGTTGAGAACATTGTAATAAGAAACGTTCCGTCCCCCTTTCTCTCCTCCCTTACCCTTCTTCCCCCCTCCGCCCTCTCCCGCACTCTCTTTCTCTCGTAGTCTTTTCTTTTTAAATCTTGGATTTGCTACTTTTCTGTCCATCGTTCGCTCTTCCTTCTTGCACTTGTGTGTGTGTATACATATGCGGTGTTCTGGTACGTGGAGGGACGCTCGAATATAATGTATAAGATGATGAAAAAAGTATTTTATAGTTCGCGAGGGAGAGTGTGTAAGCGCGAAATAAATTGAGACGTATCATATTTTCACGTGCATAACGAAGACGCGAATTATTTGCATTATATAGAAATAAGAATCAAAGGAAAAACTTGTTATTTTAAATTGGTGCTTGTGACTTTTATTGCAAACAATGAAATGTGCAATGTCGATATCTTCCAAGATTTAACTTACAACATTTAGCTTAGGTCTATTCTCTGAAATTATATTAGTGAAAATCACCAATAAATGGTTTAAGTAAATATTGACTCATTCTAAGATAAGAAACTTTTACGATAATGACCATCGTTATTTTATGCTTGGCAATTTTTCTTTAGGTGAGCTCATTTCTTGGATTTTACATCATTTACTTTTCTACTCTAACAGTAAAGAACATTTCATTTGAGGAATAAAGAAAATGTTGTCATTAGCATCTATCGAATGCGAATATTATGACTGAAAGTATACCGCAATGAAAAGTTGTGCACGTTGGTAGAGATGATTAAAGAAATAAAGGTGAGCGCGCGAAATAGTGGCATGGAAAATAGATGTTTCTATTGGAATCTTGGCTCGCTCGGTGAATCCGCCTGCTGCACAAGCTATAGTTTCGTGAAATTTTATTCTCGTTAACATACGCTCACGTATCTTCCCTGATTGCACGTTCGAGATGCATTCGATGATTAAGCGTCGGCCGTGTGGCTCGAGTGATGCTGTGCTGCAACGCGCGCGCGCGCGCTTGCTCTCGCAACTCGGTGCTTATGGCAATAAGGTGTAAACGATTCGAAAAAGGAGAATGGGGTATATAGTCTTATCTTGAGCCTATAACTAATCGTATTCACGAAGGCTCAAGTGGATGCGCAAAGAAGGAAGATGTACTTCTATATTTACGATGCAACCCCATCCTGTATGATTATAAAGGCGATTCTCTCAAAAACACATCGTCACTACGTTCTCACGGGACTTTCGGTTGATTCACCAATTTAGCAAAGAGAATAATGCTTTACTAGCGTCATTAAGTAATCTTTACGAATGTAATTAGTATACATCTGTTCACAAGAGAATACGAGGGAAATGCATTCTCTAAATCATTATAAACACATCTGTTCACAAGAGAATACGAGTGAAATGCATTCTCTAAATCATTATAAACTCGGTGTTTCATTAGACATGTATTTCCTTTTTTGATTAGATAAGAGTGATTTCTCCTTCAGTCTGATACTTGCACTGTTTATTTATCTTCAATTTTCCCACAGATACCATCCCAGATTATCGTCCAATGTCCTTAACGCACTTTACTTATGTAATACACTGTAAAATGAAAACGTTGGTACTTCTAAGCCTGCCACGATCACGAATACAATCCACTGCGGTCAGACTGCATTACCTTTAATGTATATCTCCAGAACGATGTCTGGCTGTATACGCAAACCGATCATGCCTCATCGGCAAGCTGCAACTCGTGCCCACGTGTCACAAAGCGTTAAACGAAGCCATAGCCCATTAACAAAAGGAGTGAGGGGTACTCTCCCTTCGAATATTAGCGAGGGATTATCTCGTTCATGGTCGGAAATTAAAAATGCGATCCGCTGGCCAAGATAAAACGACTCGGGCAAGGAGTTCGTCTTTAAGTAACTTGCGCGCAGCCGCCTTACACTTCCTCGAGAAGCAGCAGCAGCAGCAGCGAGTGACCGTGGCCCGGGCCGCGACCGTTTTCGCCAGAGAAAGAGAGAGAGAGGAGAAAGAGAGTATGGGCGTCCGAGTGATTATAGGGGTGGCGCTAGGAGCCTCGGATGATTTACATCGCGGCCGCTCACGTTCTCTCTCTCTCTCTCTCTCTCTCTTGCTTTTGCTCTCATCTCGACGAGGCCGGCGTCTAGTTCTAAATCTCTTCTCTCTTAAATATCGGCGCGGCATCGCAAGACCTCTTTCTCTCTCTCTCTCTCTCTCTTATGGTTTTGGCCGAACCTAGACGCGGGCCCGTCCCTCTCGGCGAAACATTCAAATATTCTAACATTCATAAATTCATCAGTATACACCGAAATTACTAGCGACGGGACCGAGTGAGGCCGCCACGTATGCCAGACTCGCCAACCCCTTTGCGCCTTCTTTGTGCGTCTGCTTTCTTACTCTTGGCGACTATTGTTCGTTGAATTCCAGAACAGGCCTTTTCATGCTTACGGAATGTAAATTCGACTAATTAATATTTTGACACTGTGCAGTACCGATAGTTTGTACTTTTGAATTTTTCGTTAATTCCGGTTTTCATATTGAACATTTTGTTGTTTATTACAAGATATTAAATTGTTGAGATGAGTCTAACATCAAAAACATCAGAGCAACGAAATCGAGTGAATTTCGTTATATGAAAATGAATTCATTGCATTTACTTCTACAAATCAATTATAACATTTACGCTAACAGTACAAATCTTTTGAGCATAACATTTACGACCACTTCAAAGTATCATTGACTAATAAAATGTTTGTATAAAATCTGTAATGAGAAGTCTACCTTAAACAATTTTATATTTTATCAAGCTGCATCGCTCCAAATCTTTATTATATTCTTTCTTTGTAAATACCGTAGCTCCAAAAAAAGAGTCGGTCGATAAATTTAATTGAATCTGTGAATAAGAAATTCGACCTTTTCCTAACCCCTTGGACGCGTAACAAGGATCAAATTGGACACTAATCGATTTATCGATATGAAGGTGGCGATTGGCCGAGGTAGCTCACAGACAGCAGCAGCAGCAGCAGCAGCAACCTTATCTCAGCCTCGGCCGAGCGCTAAACCGCGGAGAGCGATTTTATCCGCGTATTTACCGTGCCCCCAGCGCGTTTCCGAGCGTCTAGGACGATAATGGCTCAGATACGAGCGGAGAGACCGTGCGCGAGAGACCTTTTGCGAAAGAGGAGATTTCAGATTTCAGATTAGACTCTCACTCTCTTTCTCTCTCTCTCGCGCGCGCGCTCTCTCTTACTCGCGCGATGCGTAACGATCGGAGGACGCCTCACGAAAAATCGAAATATCTCGAGATTAAAGCCGATCTATTGTCTTTTAAATTATTATCGATATATCGTACATGATCGGTATACGGCCACATAGTCCGAGATGGATCTCGTTTTGTGATGTGTAAAAAACGAAAACATATACCAAGAGAGAGCGAGAGAGAGAGAAAGAGCCCGCAGATGAGAGACTCGAGTTACCGGTAAAAAACCTTTTCATACTTATACAAGGAAAATGGTTTTGTGTGCGAGATAGAGAGGGAGAGAGAAAGAGTAGCCAGCTATAGACGATTCTCTTCGGTGGCTCGTAAATATTTTTCACGGTACCGAAGTACAATTATTAGTGCAAAGATTGGTTTTCTTTTATCACGACAGTTTATCTCGAACCAGAATCATTCACACTTAGAAAATTAATACTTTCCAGAGATTGATCGGTTAGCGCAGGGATTCTTTGGTCGAATTATCCTTCAGTGCAATTAGTAATACGATGATAGAAATTATTTTCAGAAATGTGTTTTTGCCCCGTAACCCTACGGCAATTAATAAATAAACGTTGGACAAGGGAATGTCGCATTTCTACATTATTGAATCGATGAATTTCTGTATATTCATACAATGGTATACGTATGTGGCTAAAAGATGCAAATTAAAAATGGATGATAGGAATTTCGCATTATTACGTATACCACGCGTGATGTTAAATGCCATTTAAGGGGACTATAATTAAATAGCTATCGAAGTAAATGTCTAGGTATTAAATTTTAAATATAGAAATCCTTTTTACGAAAATAGAATAATAGCATAGTATTAAAAGGATACTACCTGGTACATAAAGTTTCTGTTTACTCTAGAATACGAACTGTTTTTTGTAAAATCTGACATGGTCAAAATGTGTGCGCAAAATGTTCTTAACTAATAGGTATACGAAGGTAATTTAGGTATACGTTATTTAGGTTATATGGCTAATTTGAACATATAAGCTACTCGTTTCTACTAGCTATCAAATTTAACCTAAAATGTCTTATTATTAACAGATAATGCATCCTTATATCAAATATTCGAGAATGCCCATGATCAATATGTAAAAAAATCTCATAGTAAAACTTGGTTCAGTGCAACCCTTTAAAAAATCTCGTTTTCTATAATCTTCCGGTCCCAGACGTTTCTCTATATACTTATACCTGGCTTGACCTTGATTATGCAGGCTTTTGGGCAATGGGTCGTAAACAATTTTCGAATGCCAGTTGACCTAATCGCATTGTCGAGTTTGCCTCGCACGCGGAAAGGGGGCATATAGGATAAAAAGAAGAGTCCAGGCCGATCTCTCGCTGCCGCCGCCGACGAGAAGAAAGAGAGGGAAATAGATTAGCCAAATTACAGCTTCCATGTCAGGTGGGGTGATTGATGCGCTGCTGCTCTCGCGGGATCTCTCTCTCTCTCTCTCTCTCTCTCTCTCTCTCTCTCTCTCTCTGCCGTTTTCCTGGAAATTAAATAGCAAAAACATCGGTGCACACGGAGTGTGTAGCCGCCGCCGCCGCCACCGTCGCCGCAAAGGAGCTCACCCTAGGCTTTATTAGACATGCGTAAGCAGGCGCTAATAACGCTAAAACGCGTCTGCGTCGCTCGCTCTTTTTACGATCGACGAATTTTCATATTACGAGAAGAAATTGAGAGAGTAGTTGAGAGAGAGAGAGAGAGAGAGAGAGAGAGAGAGAGAGAGAGAGAGAGAGAGAGACGGAGAGCAACTTGGTTCGCACAGTGCATTTTTATGCCTCTTCGAAACACTTAGGTCGTAATTGGTTCATTGCGATATTCAGCTGAGGCAGGCGGGAACACCTCTTTTTTTTCAACGAGTTATGCAAAAAGCCCAAGTCATTTTCTGCCGCGCACCAGCGTAGAAGATGACTCTCGACGAGTGTGAAAAATTGCAGCTACTGAAATTACAGCTGTGCGTGGATAATGCCTCCTCTTAACTTTATTTTTAATGAAAATTTATTATCTATTGCACAACTTATGAAATCGGTCATACCTATTTTTATATCTAATGCGTTTGAAATTTGTACGAGCTGGTGATAATTTGTTTGATATGGATGAACAAAATGTAACGAAGTTTGGCTTCAAAGGTAAGAGTAGAGTTATCGCTTTTAGAAAATGATAAATTGCCTTACTTCCTTGAATTGTGGGCAGATTTTAATAGCGATTGGATGGAGCAATAATTGTAACCTTTATCGAAATTAATGATTCGTCATATTACACTATACATATGAATCGGTGATTGTAAGTATTGATTTTGTTTTGGATATACTCTTAGTAAAGTGAACAAAGTTATATTAACGGTTTTGATTAAGATTATCGTTACAAAGAAGTGATATGACCATTTTTTTAACAAAGCCTTTTATACAGTTTCTCGAAGTCATTGTTCATACATAATTAATAAGTATTTTGAATCCATTATATTTCAACAGTTTTTGGATTAATTTTTCCATCATTTTTAATTACAACCACTTTGTGGCAAATTCATATTTTTATACGTAGCAAGTCTTAAATTATAGCTTCATCTGTCTACTTGAATCTACTTTGTACAAAATTATTTTAAGGCTTCTTCGAACTGAGCTATAAATAATAATACTCACATTGATTTTCATACAATTTTTTCAAAATAATACTATAGTGGCTCATAACTTCGATAAATTGGAGCGTTAAGGTGAACTGCTTTGGCTTTCTTCACAATTCAGTGTGAGAAAATATATCTCCGAGTTTCGGTCAAATCCGTAACCTGGAGAGCTGGCCATCTCCTATAAGTAATAGTGCAAGAGTAGCAACAGCACATGAAGTTTCGGTCTATCATAATCGTCCTTGAAAAGCCGGCCCCCATCCCCCTCTGCCCCTCTCTCACCGATCTAAAAGAATATAAGGATCGGTAATCCCGTGCGATCTCGAAAACTTGAGAGAGAGAGAGAGAGAGAGAGAGAGAGAGAGAGAGAGCAGCAGCAGCAGCACACGATGTCATACGATCCCTATAATTGGATCACGGTTAGGATCTTGGCCGCACCGCTGCGGTGTATAACCCCACCGGACTCGCACGCAGAGAGGATAAGCAAGAGGTGCACCAAGGGGTCTGCCACATAACTGCATATATACAGCAGCTGGGACTGCAGCTCCAAGGTCCGGGGGAGGGGGTGAGAGAGAGAGAGAGAGAGAGAGAGAGAGAGCGCGAGCAGAAGCAGAGCGAGAGGGAGAGATAAGTCGTGACGCAATAAAATAGCGCCACCCACCAGGCCGAAGCCTATCTCGCGGACATCTAGGCAATGCCTCACTTCGGGGGCCCTCGTATACGCTAGAGCGCTGCGAGCGCGCGACCTGCTGGACCCCGTGGAGAGAGCGCGAGCGAGCGCGCGCGAACCTCGTCCCGCGGCCCCTGCATGCGACCAGAGAGGGTGCATAATGAACTCGTTAATTAACTATCGGGAAGCTGGATCGGATCTGATAAGGTGTGTGTGTGTGCGCGGCTGGAGAGAGAGAGAGAGAAGGCACACACGACGACGACGACGAGGACGTAGTCGCGCCCATAGTTATATATATACATTTAGTCCACCTCGGTCGGCCGTGCCATGGCTCGGTGTCCTGTACGTACGTGCACCAGTGGAGCAGCCTCCTTTACAGGTGTAAGCGGGCACCATGGGATCCAGATTCTTCTTTTTTAACCTTATCCCCCCCCCTCTCTCTCTCTCTCTCTCTCTCTTTTCTTTTTGCTTCGTCTGGTTTATTTTGGCATTGATGTATGTGTATACTGCACTCACGGGTTGGTGCTTCTTGCTTTATTTTTCCCATTCCCGCTGCACCGACCGGCGCTTGTGTACAGCACTTATTTCCATTCTAGTGCAGCTTTTGCCTGGGCGCTCGAGGATTTTTATTATTAGTCGCATTTGCATTTTACAAGAGCGGGTCACTTTTCGCGATGGCCGAGGATCGGAGGCGCCAAGGCCGAGGTGAGCGTGCGCTCAACACTGATACTAGATGTGTATATACGGTTATAAGGGATTTGTGAGAAAAGTTGAGGTATGCGCGTAATTTAGCTGTGAAATTTTCTCAATTATTTTTGTCTTTATCTTATCTGTTCATCCCTACTTCGTTATTTATTGGTATTTTGATTTTGATTGCTAAGTTTGAATATGGAAACTAATGAAATTATAGATTCAGTTATAAATTTTAGCTGATATATACGGAATCTACGAGTTAGATAGAGAATGACTCAAAATCGCTGTAGAGGAAATATAAGTAAGCGTTATACAAGTCGTTAAATGTACATATCTTAGAGAATATATCTTCAAATTTTTACATAATTTTTGTGTTCGTTTAAGAAAAAAATAACGAATCAGGCTTATTTTGATAATGAACAAAAGTGCTAGGTAAACAATTAATTAAAGATTGGCATACAGGTTGTCGATAATTATTTTGTCATTTGAAAAGATATTATGTTCCAAGTCGCGGTTACAGAGTCTATTAGTTAAATGGACTCAGCTCCATTCGATATTATAGACATCTGTTCAAACACATCGCAAACGACTCGTATTAAGCAAAAAATAACACAAAAAAGAAAGAACATCGTCCTTGACACGCAGCGAATAATTTTCAAATTTTAATTGATATCGCAAACTGCCGGTGGTCGTGCACACGCGTCATCGACTTCAAGGGCGAAAGCAAGAAGGAAAAAAAGAGAGGGCACGATCGTCCAATCGGCTGGTGACCGTGATGGACATGTTCGATAGCGCACCGCTAGAAGCTGATTGGGCAATTACCAAACGAGTCAACATAATTCAGATCGTCCCGAGCTCTTGTCGGGGCTAAAAATTAAGCGATGCCGTTTCTCACTCGCACCTCAACTCACACACACGCATATGTATGTGTACATTCCAATCGATTTGAGGAGACTTTAGGGGTCGTGTGGAAAAAGAGCCCCGAGCACATGCGTATATATATATATATATATATAATGGCGTCCGCAATGCGGAATCGCGCGGAGCCTAATAAATCAGGCTCGCGTATAGCGGCTCACGAGCTCGCGTTTAAAAGCGCGTTAGACCACCTCTGATTGATATGCATTTAATAATAGAGATCGGCCTAGAGAGTTTATGGGAGCGCCGATTTCGGGTGTATACACACATACATACACGAGCGCGAACGCGCGCGCGAACCGAAGGTGACTGGGGGGGCTTCGGGTTACAATATACCCTGACTCCTAGACCCTCTAATAACACGCTTTTATTTTGTTCTCTCGGGTAGCGCCGCCGCCGCCGTTGCCGCCGTGCTTATCCAGCGCTCCCGCGACTCCGAGCGAATAAAGCCCCTGGCTATAGGACGCCTTCTTTGCTTCTTTAGTCTTTTAGCCCTCCTGATTTTTTTTTTTTTTTTTTTTTTACTTTTTCATTCTTCATTTCTTATTTTTCGACGCAGTGGTAGTTAGCGAGAGAGGGGGATTACTCCGTTTTGGCCCATAGGCGTTTGGAAAGTCGCGCGCGCGCCTGTCTTCCTATGCCTCTGGCTCGTTAAAGTCTTTCCTTTTTTCTTAATTAGATAGGCTAATTAAATTTGTAGGAATCTATCATCGGTATTGTAATGTGTCGTTTCAAATCGCACTTCATGTTTCTATTCGGATATATCTAGACCTTTTTGTATAATGGTATTGTATCCAAATTTGGTTTTGTAATATTATTATTTGATTTAATAAAATTGATATTAATTTTAGGAATATTTCATCATTTACTTAGACCAATTTTACTTACAACGGTTTTAGATAAGTTTGTTTGGATGTTCACTCAAAAAAAAGATTTTATTATATTAAATATAATTAATATTGTATTATAATATTATTCATGTTATATTATACTTAAGTATATATTTAAGTATTAATAAATAATTAAATGATTGCTAGCTTATGCATTAGATTACCATATTACATATTCAAAAATTTACTCTCAGATTGAATTCAAAATTTTTATTTTAAAACATAGAAAAGAATAGTTTTGTAGGAAGAAAAGGGCAGCAGGTATAGTTCGGCACACGTTTCAAGGTCCCTTCGAACCCAGAAAGATAAATGTGGCGAATATTTGGAGCCTAATCATCAAAGCTCTCACATTTGCATGCCATTATGCAAATGACAGGCCAATCGTGTAATTTGATTGCCTGGGTATGTGCCAACCCATAAAGCGACTCGTCACTTCCTGATTTTCAGTTATGAATATTATAAAGCCTCAATCTCAACGGGTTTGACATCAATAATGGTTCTAGACACGCCCATATTATTAGTGTAGTATTATATTTTATAAATATATATTAATAAATAATTAAATGTTAATACAATTAACATGATAATTAATAATAATAATAATAATAATAATAATAATAAATAATTAATATAATTGTTCCATAAACTGAATTGTTCTACTGTTATTAATTTACAGTTGGACTTATAAACATATTATCTAACTTCATGTAGCGACTGATTATAAAACTGTTCAATCAATAATGTTATTTACTATTTCGCAAATAGATTAAACTTCCATAAGTTTAAATGTCATAAAATTATTGGGTTAAAAACATTGTACAATATTTCTCTACGCGAGTTGCACTTACAGTATGTCTTTCGTGAATTAATTATTGTTCTAGCACCTAAAGATTTTCTAATCGAGTGCTGTGAAGGCTTCGACAATTAAATCTATAAATTTAAATAATATACATATCAATTTGTATTGACAACCTTACTTTAAACTAATGTTTTGAAATACAGCATTGTGAAATATACTCTTAACTTGGCTTGGTGGCTCAATTTCGTATGCCTCGTATCGATCATTTTGCAAAGCATAAGTCAAACACTTAATAATCCCACTTAATAAACATCAAGCGATTAATGACTCATCCAACGATCGGCAGCGGGGAAAGTCTCGTAAAATTAGAGTATGCATGGTTTTTAGAAATTTTTCGTCCAAGCACCTCGAGCTACAGTCTACAATACACGTTAGCCCAAACTTTCGCGCCGGTGCCACGTCTATTTTGGTCGATCGTCTTCCTCCACGAAACGATCGAGCCTCGCAACGCCGTGAATGCAAATTCGACCGAATTTCCTTCTGTCGTTTGTGACCGCCGTATGTGTGTGTATGTGTGAGTTGGGTATTTAAGCATGCAAGACAGCAGAGAGCACATGAAGCCTCCTACGATCATCCTCCGCGCGACTATAATGCATATATATCGGTTGCTCGCTTACTGATTGCTGGCGATCGATGCGCCCGATCCATCATCGTGCCTGCACGCACTTCGCCTTTCATCGAATATTACATACACACGCCGTTGCCAATTCTGCCTTAGTTAAACGACGCGATATTATATATAGATATATAAGAGAATGCAGACTGTCGTGAGCTTTCAATTTGACAAATTGACCGTTACCGATTACTGACGTTCTTCACTTTCAGCCAGGTCTTTCATTGAAATGGAAAAGCTTGGAATAGTGATGTTAAGAGAATAATGCCAGTAGCAGATTCATATTATAATTTCATTATTTACATTATTCTATATATCATCCATCATATATTATTCTTTTTATGGATCTTTTATTCTTTTGACTTACGAAGCACTTACGAAGCACTTACGAAGACTGATTAATTTAATAGAATAATAATTAATGTATAAGTCTAGCTTTTCGATTATGAAAGGTACAAGATTAATATTCCCCGCTTATGTATGTTATCTACCTAGTAAGTAGTGCAGTCAAAAATAAAAAAATAATTTATTTTAAGATTTAAAATGTTGCTATCTGCCATTTTTTGAAGTAATAAAAAGCTAGTCTAGTTTTAGATTTGCAAGATTTATTTCATTTCCAAAACGAATTATTCATAAACATATATCGTATTTAAGAAAATAAGACTTTAAGTAAAATCAGTTCTTCAACTCATTAACACTCAAATGACAATTTTTTCTTTACAACTTTCTACGCTGTAATTTTTTATGCAAACATCCTGGGAAAAATCCCAAATTCTAAATATATAAATCTCGTATTTCGAATGACGGTGCCAAAATCGGCCTAAACGTCGATTTAAAGTAGCGCGCCACTAGTTGCCCCGATAGCATTCCAGCGCAATGCTTGGCTTTTTACATGTAAGGCACAACCGTAACTGGTCGCGCTTCACGCTCGCCTTGGTGTCGTTATAGTTTTGCAATTGAAAGCGCGGCTGTTGATGCTCGAGCCTCTCGATCGCATTCTGTTGCTATCTCTACAACTGGTTTCACTGTTATCTTGAAATGATTCGTAACTAGCAAAAAAATTTTAATAGAGAAAGGGTTTGTTTTTTGTGCTCTACAGCTTTTACATTTAACAGTTTCATAAGAAATTCCTATTTTTTATGTTAATGCCTAAAAAGTTTATTGCCTTATTTTGTATACAGTAAGGGTTTTAGGGTGGACTGAGTTGGGTTTGTTTAATAAAACACGCGTCATTTTGTTGATGGTTATTAAAACGATTAATGGAAATATTACTTCTCATTGAACGTGTTGCGATTGAGCGGCAATGAATAATTAACATTTTTAATTAAGGACTTGAGTTTCTGTAATTTAGATTTATAATGTTTCAATAATAACTTCAATATTCTTACTCAGATAATCGAATATTCAATAAAATTTTTGTAAACGTGCTTGTGTCGTAAAAGTATAGCATTTTACACATGAACAACTAAGACTACATATAGTGACCAATTCGTTACTTAAATTACCAATGTAATTGTTTGTATTCAAGGCTGCAGTATCGATAGTCAATACTTGTAAATAAAACATTCTCATGTTGTCTTCAGTTTTGTAAAAGGTATTATATATGGTACATTACCTTACCAGGAGTTTTAGTCTTAAGAAGTAAACTGTAAAACCAAGTGTCATACTTTTTCAACAAGAAAATAATAAAATTTCATTTTTGATTTGTTGAAGATCTAAATTATCATTAATCATTTAAAGAAAATTTAAAAATGTATTTAATTAATTATATTCTACTATTAATTGTCCAAAGTCGAAATTTAGCATTTAAAAGTAATAATGATTTAATATCTTCATTTACAAAAAAAATCAAAGAAGATGAACGACCATATCAAATAGTACTTTTTTCCAATAACCCTTCACCACACAAAATTAAATTCGACAGTATAATTCAACACGTTCCTACTGTTTCCATTGATTACGAAAAGTTTATCTTTATGAGTAATAATACATTCCCTCAGTGGCTGTTATTTCGAAATCCAAGACATGTATCACTGCTTATAATTGAATGGTCTAAAAACGATAAGCTAAAAAAGTTACATCAATTTCTAGATTATTTTATCGCAATTCCATCAAAGTATCCACGACCAAAATGTTTAGTTATATTAGGCGCTAAAAATGCATTTGATAAAGATATTAAATTTGTACTTTATTATGCATGGTTGAAGAAATTTTTGGATTTTTCGATAGTTACAATTAACAAAGACGTCAAACTAAATAAGCTGACAGCATTATTACACTTTTATAATCCATTTTATGATTTCTACAGTGCATTGAATTTCGATATTCAAACTAAAATTTTTCCTGATAAACTAGTAAAAGGAAATAATTATGGACTCAAAGTACCAGTATGTAATTTCTATCCTCACATATTTATAACAAAGGATAATAGTACAAAATTAAAGAGAATCGGTGGCACTTATGTACCTTTGATGAATCTTGTGGTAGAAAGCCTAGATTTTTCATACGTAATGACTACTTATGACGATAATACAACAATTAGAGACTTTTTTGAAAGCATATACAATAAACTTGATAACGAAAAGCTAAATATGATGGTAGAGCCAGTTTATTATGGAGAGGCTGCAAAAAACCTTCTTGCTCTCGACATTGGATACATTAGTGAAAACGTAGTTGCTCTAGTACAAATCATACCAATTAGAAGTCTACACCTTCCTTTAGATGTATATGTTTACATATTTCTTATTCCAACAATTACTTGGTCATTAAGCATTTTACTAAATGCATTTAACAATAATCAGTTAAAATAAAGATTATTTAATGTCTATCAAATTCTTTTTGGTATGTCAGTAATTCATACGCAAAATTTTTACAAACGAAACGTTGCGTTTTTTATTACCGCTTTATCTTTTACATATTCTATTTCGTTTTATTTGAAGTTTGTGGGTGTCTCATTGATACAAGGCGAAGTATCTTTTGATACGTTTGAAGCATTACATAAATCGCAAATTAAAAGTTATGTTGTTGATATCGGGTCGGATATCATTTTTGAAAATCATCCAGATCCGTATGTGCATAATATAAGTTTGAAGGTAATAAAAACAAGCGATAATAAAGTGTGTGAAGATATACTAGGTAACATTAAATATGCAGTTTGCATAAATACTTTTGGCGTGACGAATGCATTTGTACAAAAGCATCGATCCATTGATGGAAAGCCAATAGCAAAAATCGCTAAACCTGTAATCTACTCTAGTCGCTGGGTGTATTATTTTGAAAAAAATTCTGTATACATTGAAAAATTTCAGTATGTTCAGCTGAGGATTTTTGAATCTGGAATTCACAAAGCCGTTATTAATACAATGCACGATAATCATTCAATAAATAATGAGTTGAATGTAGCAAATGATAATAACTTGAAGTTTCACATGTGTTTAATTATAGCATTTGGTCACATAATATCCATCGTAATTTTCTTAATTGAATTATATTATTATGCGATAACTAAATTGTAGGTCACTCCAGTGTTATACAACTGCAAAAATAGTTTGAAAAATGTGCTGATCTGTCATTATTCTGTTATATCTGGTAAAAATAAATATATAAATATTAATTGTTTTATTAATATAGAAATTTTCTTTTATAAGAAATTAATATTTTTTACGTTAATACCCAAAAAGAGATCTTTTTACCTTATTTAAACGTTTTAAATCGATTTTCCACTGTTATTTAAAATAAAATAAAAGGGGTTGTTTTTTTATGCTCTACAACTTTAACAGTTTCCACTTTTATGAGAAATTAATATATTTTATGTTCCTTTTCAGCCAATTTAAGCGCTTTTGACCATTTTTCCACTGTTATCTTGGAAGGAAATGATGTTAAAGAAAAGTGTTGAACAGAAAAAAGATAATGATACGTGTGACGTTTCTACTATGGAAACTATATGAATCATTTAATACCTAACTATTCAGTAGGAACGGAATTCTATACCTACTTAAAAGTGAGGTCTTAAATGATTCGTACTTTCCATAGTAGGCATGCCTGCATACTAACATTTGTTTAGCATTTTTTCGTTATTCTTGTTGTGCATATAAAAAAAAAAACCTTAATGCACTTAATACCCGATTGCGTCTTTCATTGTGTTCTCAGAGTAAGTTGCCGAGTATTTCATAGACTGAATTCGGACTGTTGTTTTGAAGTAGGAGAAAATGAGTCGTTGGAAAGTTCGGTATTACGTTTTCTTTGACTATCGGGACGTGCACAGCACCTGTGGGAATCCCGATTTCATCGAGCGGACGTAGCGGCAAACGTCCGCGGGAGCTTTAATGTCGCGATTGAGCCAGTTGCATGCTTATGAAATCGAACGTTCAAGCCGAATGTCGCGACGACGTCAGGATCGACATGCAGGCAGCGCGCATACACGCGCGTACACAGAAGAAGTGCCACCCAGTGTATACACACTATATGCAAATGCCATGGAAAGTCTCCTAATGCTGAGACATGATGTGCATACGGAAGTGTGAGCGCGCGAAGACTGCCACCACAGCTGATTACTCACAAATTTGAACGAAAAAAGTGACGAAATTCAGGCTGCGCCGTGCTCTTTTCTTTTTCTACGTCCAAGTCCTATTTTCTCGAGTACTCTTATGCGTGTCAATGAGTACAGCGATGAAATTAATTATATCTGTGCCAGTGTAGAATCCGTCGTAGCATGGCAGTTATTGAAACAATATTTAACGCCTGCGATTTGATAAATGGCAGATAATCGCTTAGGAAAAAAGTCCATTTTCTACACGTTTTAATTATTTGTTTTAGCCTACTTCAGAACCACAATTAAAGCGAGCCGCGGTGTATTTAACCGTAGTTAAAACTCGATCATAGCCAAAGTGCATCTCATCACGCGATATCGTATAAATATTATAATCGCTCGGCATTAAACAGGCCGCGGTTGAGCATTATACATATGCACATATATATTCTAAACGGCAATTATTGCGCTCTGCATTTCTCACCGTGCAATATATACATATACATTTCAATATAGAAAATGTGTATCACTTTGCGCGTTGCGTTCACTAAGGCCAAGAAAGGCCGAAATGGAAGCCATATAATTAATGCCACACGTGTCTGTGTGTGTGAGCTGTCGATTGCAATCAAGTGCACGCGCGCGGGGGCAAATACACATATACCATATATCGAACGATGAATAATTCATAAGTTAATTTGTTATCATTTTACAGGCAATGTGTGTGTGTGTGTGCGTGTGCAATTATAGACGCGAGCGCGAGCAGAAGTGTGAAACGCAAAACGTTCATGCTTCAAGTGCAAGAGATCTGCCCCAGGCGTATTGAATCGCACGCGTGTGCAGTGCGCGCGGAGCCTTTAATAAACGCGCGTGTCCGATATTATATATGCATATACGATACACAGGAGGGAAATGGTACGGCCAGAGCGCTTGACCGGGATATTCTGCAGTCGCGCACCATCTTCAAAGACTTCACCTTTCCGCGAATTCAGCCTATATACGCACGCATATCGACGGATATATATATACATTCTCCGAGACTCGCGCGCGAAACACGCGAAACCGCCGTATACATATATTTATGTTTATTTACCGCTCGTTTGCCCAACGCACTTTGAATCATCATTATACATATACCGTGCGCGCATGACTACCGGGCGCAAGTGCTGCGCGCATGAAAATCGCCGTCCGGGGCTCGCGAGCTCTTGTGTGTGCAATGTGTATGTGTGTGTGCATACACTCTCGTTTTTCCGCAACTTTCCCAAGCGGGAAAGTTGTTTATACATATACACTTGTTCCTTTTATTGTTTACTACTATACCAGTCTGGTTACTTCATAATATGTGTAAGGCGGAATAAACATTAGATGCGATTGAAATTAAAAATACTGCAATGAGAAATTAAGCAATGACAATGCTTATTCCTTTAAAATTACAGATAATTCATTTTCATTTATTTACTAATAATAAAACAAAATTCTCGACCAAATAATTTAATACCCAATTATAATAATTTGTAGAATAATAATTTATAGGTGACGAAAACTCTTACAAGATGTCAATGACAGCCTGCATAATGGAACATTCCACAAGTACATAAATAGAAAGAAAATACCAAGTTCCCCATCTTCCAGCGTTATAAAGTAATCACCTGCTTGACAAAATTATTCAAAATACCAACAAAGTTCTCAACATACACAATCGCCATAGCCCGAAACAGCATATAATTATTACTCAGACATTGGAGGATAATGAATTTGTCAGGAGCGCTTCTTATTCCCCATCACCAGCATTTAAATCCTCGCAGAGCATATATAGCGATGGCTCGCAGCTACGAGGTTATATGGCAGACGGTGTTTGCACACACACACACAGACAGACGCTAAATTATAGACAACGCGCGCAACTCCCCGCTTGCGAGCGGCACACTCGGCTGACACAAAGTTTAACGACATCTCGCTCCAAGCCATCCTCTCCTGCTGTTGCTGCTGCTGCTGCTGCTGCACAGACTGTATATATACGACTTCCTCAGAAGTGCTGCGATGGTGCCCAGGCATCAAGTGAGTCGCGCTTGCTATCCGCGGTAGGATCGCGAGCGCCTCGTCGCTCTTGGCCGATGCTAATGGGGGAGAGGAGACCGCCTTACACGCCTCTGTTGCTCTGGTACTGCTACAGCACACTGTATATCTACAAAGAAACCAGAGAGAGAGAGAGAGAGAGAGAAGCTTGCGTGCCGCGGAATTTCGCTCATTTGCCTGGTAACGAACGTTGCGCGCCCCGCACACACACATATACACACTCGGCCCGTCACGGCACGTAGCATTTATTTAAATAATTAAACACAAATTGCCCATGTCTCTCTCCCTCGTCCCGTGGTATTACGCTGCCAGGAGTCCGCGGGGCGTTTTCGCGCTCGCTTTTTCCTGCCCGTACCGCCGCCCGTCACCTCTGCCGCAAGGAGGAAAGAGAGAGCAGTATTACAGAGGAAGCCGCTTCTGTGCGCGCCTCTCTCTCTCTCTCTCTCTCTCTCTCTCGTAATCATCCCTGCTTTTGCATGCGAGCGAGCATTCCGGGAAATTCGCACTTGGTGTCGAAAGCGAAATCTCTTTTGCGTGCGCGCCGCGACGTAACCGCCTTTGAATATACACACGCGTTTACACACGGTATATAAGAGCCGATGCTTTTATTTTATGCGCGTATGTCCGTGTGTATGTTTGTGTGTATGTCGGTCGTAATGCGCCTTTTTACACACACACGATTGTTAATTTATGCAGCGAGGATTCAGTTGCGAGCTCCACTTTTACCGAGACTTGCACCTGCGTACACGTGGGTTATATATCTTTTATCGTTTTTTTGTATACTTTGATGCTGATATATGTATGTATAGATTGACGATTGTGACGAATAATGTGACTTTTAAGTTTTTAGAACGATGCTTTTGAGTGGAAGTTATACGAAAAATAACTGAGCTTTACCTGGCTAAATTGCGGTAGAACCAGACTTTTTGATCTATCTTATACATATGGTTATTGGAAGAACGAGTTCAGCTATAACTATGATTGATGATGCTCGAATTAGTTGTTTCAATTTCAGTAAAATGTTTTTCCATTATGTTCTTCGCGAATAAATCTAATAATAGACTATCTCGAGTACATACAATGATGAAAGCATCAACTTCGCGACGACAGGTAATTTTAATTTTTCCCATTAAATAATCACCAGCTAATGCCATACATTGCGTATATACCCACGTAAGATTTCTAATTTATTTACGATCTTGCGACAGCATACAAGAACAATCTATGACTGATGGTTTAATTTCCCATGAAACGGACAATAGCTGTTATTCGTATAGTATGAGTACACATGTATATAGTGCTACTGTACGATAAAAGCATAACTTTACGATTCGCTATTGAATGAATCGCACGGAGATCAAAAGGCAAAGAGCTGCCGGGATGATGAACGCGCCGTTGACTCGTCTACCCACACACGCATATACGCGCACACTCGAGTAACGATGCTAAGTAGAATTTTATTGCCGGAAAAGGAGCTGTTGTGCATAAGCGATTAGCCGGCTTCTATGCTGACCTCGGACACCCGCTGACTTTAATGCGAAAGCAAATAAACTGAGACGGTGACAAAGGACTTTTCTGCGGAGGAATAAAATATATGATTGGCGGAAGTTGACATAAGACTTTCGTGGCGCGTTATTTTTTTTTCCAACGCTACTTTATATTACAAAGCGACACTTCATCAACGATTCTAAAATCACTATAACGTTGTATACAAAAATATTAATGTCATTGCAATTTTTGTCATTGTGCATACTTTATTGTCGCTCGCTTTGCCATTACACTTGTTTTAACAACCAAAGTTTATGCTTTAACCATCTGTTTCCGTACTAATAAACTAAATAATATTCTTCAAAGTACCGAAGCTGGACTAAATTCAGAAAACCGTTGAAATTATTTCTACAATTAGTGCTAGCGTAATTAGTGGAACTGTTCCATGCCAACTGTGTAATTGAATAGCAATTTTTCAAAAACCTCAATTTAGAAACAGAAGCCACGGGACCCCCGTCGTTTTCGGGAACAATTGTCAAAGAGCTGCAAGAAGAAATTCCTCCCCCTATTAAGGCATGGTCCCACAAACGAATCAGACGAACAATGCGACTTATCAAAAACCATCGCAACAAAAGTATCTCAGCGCTACAATTGTATTAAAAGAAATAAAGATCGTTGGCGTGTTATGGCTCGTCAAAACAAAAGCGCACGCGCGGCGCAGCACCGAGGCGTCAACGATCTTTCCTGTCACATCTCATTACCATAATACGACTGGTAATTACGGCAATTAGTATGGTGATTAAGAAAATTGTTATTCCTCTCGACCGAGCGTCTCCTTCTTCTTTTCTTTCCTTTCGAGAAACGACGCTGCGGCACGCAGAGCTCGACACACACACACACATGACGCGTATAGAGCGCGGAGAAAGGATCTTCCGAGACAAGCGGTAGACTTCAGTCGTGTTTGCATTCAATTAGTTTTAATTAGACTCCCGTGGCACTTGTCGCGCGAATCCTCCTCCGTGGATCTGACTACGTCGAAAGAGTTATTATCGTGTACTTTTTGACGCTCGCGAACAACACAATCGCTTTATATTGTTTTAGCTTTCAGATGATACATTTATGGAGCTGTATAAATATAAATTGTGTAAAAATATGTGAAGTTTTAGTCCGGCTACAGCTTATGTGCTAAACTAAATGCTTAGAAGAATGCTGAAATGGAATGGTTAATGTTACGCAGTGACTTTTAATTTCAGGATTATAATAAGTTATTGTTGTTGCAGTTAGGTTTTGTGCTTTACATAACTTTATATATCCATTTCATTGACGAATATCGGTTTTATGTATTCAAATTTTTATTGCGATAAAAATATTTTATATAATGTAAATATGTTTATTTTCTATGAATTGTAGAATCAATAAATAAATGATTTTGTAGATCTATATTTTCTTTTGTTTATTAATTTTTTGAGACAATTATACATTCTCTATTATGATTACTTTATATATATTTTGATGTGATATTTACTCTAAGTATAATATAGATTTAGCTTAAAATGACTAATTAATATTACCGTTAAAATAACTAATCACCGATTTTTCAGTAGTTATACAATACTTGTATTATTGTAACGATTAAACATTATCATATAACATTATCATATAAAATTATTTTATTTTATTTTAATTATTTTAATTTTATCAATGGTTTCATTAATTATTTTTGCATCCGCAGACTTTCAGATTTAATTAGCGATTCCAAGTAAAATTTTTTACATTTTTAATTGTGCACTATATATTGTGTATTCATTTATTTAGTAGCAAAAATTTCACTTTAAGTAAATTAAAGAGAACAAATCTAATTAGTGAATAATATTAACTCTTTAAGGCTTAGTGGGAACTGTACTTTCCACGGATATGCATTTAAATATTCATAAGTCATAGAAAACTTAAAGATTTAATTATAAAGATATAATTATGTAAACTATCAATTCACAGAAAAGTGAAATGTTTATATCATAACATAATAGAGAGAACGTTTGATCATCAGACTTCTGCAATGTTTATTAATTGAATTATAAAATAATTATTAAAAATAAGTTGTAGGTGTTACATAATAGATAGGAATAAAGATATCTGTCAAAAATATAATCAAAGAAATATTAAATTTGAATTCTTTAGGACATTATACTTTATAATTATCCACTTACCTACATATTTTATATATAAATATCAGCATTTTTCGTAAACATTTTCCCCGTAACAAGATAAATTACAATAATTCAGGATTTCTCCTGTATTGCTATTTGACGAGTATATCGTATAAGAGAGTCATATTCGAGTTCATTATCGTAATTTCTCTTGTTACGAGGAAAATGTTTACGAAAAATGCTGATATTATTACGCAGGTTATATCTGCGACGAATAATATTAAAAAAAAACAAACATTTTTGGATTTGAAAACCGCTATGGACGTTCATCTAAATATAATAACAATTCGGATTTTATTATTAAATGACGTCTGGGCTCCTTTAGATGTTTCTGGAAACTGCTCATCGATTTGGTAAACCGCCGGCTAATCCTTGGTATTTTATATCTACTTACAAGAAGATGACTGGAATTCGGGTCATAGATTTTCCTAGAAACTCTCAGTAACTATTTTTTGGGCAAAATAATGAGACCCATGTCTCGGCATTTTTCCGAAAAGACCCTAAATTTGAAGATATTCACCAATTTATATTGCTTTTATCTATTTATGTATATCTACGTATATATTATGAACATAAAGAGTGGTGAATATCTTGATTGTCAAGGCTTATTAAATAAAACGCCGATACACGGGTCTTATTTTGCACAAAATGTAATGCCTGAAAGTTTCAAGAAAATCCAGGACCCAGATCTCTGGTCATCTCCTTCTATTTTCTTGATACTTTCAAACTCAATAACCTCTAAACGTGGCTCGATGTTGTTTACCTAATCATTCATAATCGATATCCTGTCAACGGTTGATCATCTATGCCTCGGGATTTCGTGAAAGAGAAGGTATGCCGGATCTCTGGTGTAAGATAATCTACCATCCTTTCAAAGATCACGCAATGTACAATGAATATGATCGTCGTCCTTTTCGATAAATACTAGTTTACAGTTAACAAATTTCATTCGAATCAATTATAAATTTGTTAACTATTAATAAAGCGGATGATCTTCAAAACCTTGTCATTCCCAAAGACAAAAACTACCCAATTTTCGACTAAAGAAAACCGTCATCTTTCTAGAGTCAAGCCAGTATTGCCATTTTCAAGTGCACATTGCACGCTGAACAAAAGCATTAGCCTTTTATAGCTAACACGGGTCAGCTCCAGTTATCTGCATAGACGGTTCCAACTCTAAAGCTAAAATTTGGAAAAAATTTTAGGCAAATCGTCTCTGGCGTTTTTTTAATGCACTTTTAACGAGTGAGAAACATTAGACATATCGTTCTATGAACTCACTCGTTTGAGGCTGACGAAGAATAACATTCTAATTAGGGACCAAGTTACAATTATCTGATCAAATGGTCTACCATCTATTTTAAAATGCTACTATTCCAATTTTGTTGGTTGAAGTTTACTGTTAAAATCTCAAATAATCTCTCTTTGCTACATTCGTGTGTATTCAAATGAAAAGGAGAGTGATGCAAAGCAAGTTTATATAAAAAGCTGATGCTTACTACAGTAATATTCTCTAAATTTAAAGTAGTGAAAATTTCGCTGATTTCGTCTGTAAAAATTAATTTACTGATAAACTAGTTATTTTGACTGAAAAATCAGTTAAATATTCACTGCATTTTCAGTGGATATTCATCTACTGACAATTCAGTGCATTTGTAACTGATTTATC
>UELV01178685.1:6490-19876 GCA_900490015.1 Megastigmus stigmatizans | reverse complement strand
TAGTTGTTCATGGAGATAATTCATCATGGAAATGAATCAACAAAATAATTTGCTTAACACAAAATATCAACCAAGGAATTTATTTCGATCGAGAAGTATGCTTCTTAAAACGGCTTTTAGAGGTTAGAATTCGTTTTTCATTTATATGTCAAAACTCCTCTAGCCAAAAGGACCAAATTGTTTGTCATTCCTAACAGAAATCGATACTTTCATATCTGTAAGAAAATTTTATAAATAAATCTCATTTTTGAGGTTAAAATTCGTGTTATTTTTTATTATTATCTGAGAAACTGTTAGAGTGAGTGATACACGGACAATATTACGTTTTCTACGGGAAAATTGAGTTTTAGTTTTCTATTGATAGATATACTTTTTAAAATGGTAGATTTTAAAAACGATCAAATATTCGGAATTCCTAGAAGGTATTTTGACTTTCTGTTATACAGATATCAGAAGGTCGATACTTTCTTGGAGTGCCAAAAAATTAATCTTTAGGAAACACTATAGATAAAAGTACAACAGTCTATCGAGAATGTTCTTTATTTATTTATAATTAATTTAAAAAATTATAAGCAATATTAAATTATATATACTTGCTCTAGGCTATAGCTCCCTGAATTATTAGCAAATTAATTTTTACTCCTTAGATTAAAATAAAAATATAAATAAATAAATGCCTCTTTATACAAATAATGTATCTATAAGAATTCAAATTTTTCTTCTTATTAATTTGAAAATGTTAATTATTGCAACATTAATATTATTGTGACCATCGAATGATTTTTTTAAAAACGTCTAGACGCATTTGATAAAGTTTGATCTAAACATTACTTTAAGTGCAAAATCAAAATTTTATCGCGAAAGCTTTGTGTAGCGAAGTGGTTAAGGTATGAGCGTTGTACCTTAAATAGCGCCGGTTCGAGTCCCGTGCGGGGAAAATTTTTTTTAATTAAATTGCGATTTATTGTAAAGCGAGCGATCATAAATACAAATGTGCGATTGTATTTAATATTCAATGTTTCTCTAATGCGGTGAATTATAAATAACAAAAGTATTTTTTTGTTTTTTAGGGATATAACTTTATTTTCACTAGTTTAGTAATGCATATTTACTATTAAACCAGTGAACATATACTATAATGTCATCGAAGAAAATTCACTGGTTTTACAGTAATATTAACTGTACAAAGTAGTGAAATTTTTCACTACTTCGAATAGTGTATATACACTTTTGATCACTAACATACTTGTAACTTTGTCGAATAGTGCATATACACAGATTGTCAGTGACTTTTCACTACTTTAAATATAGAGAGTACAGTACTAGAAAGTCGAGGCCCAAATGATCCTTGCTCTTCCCAACTTATTTACATATAAAACTGAAGTGGACATACAAGAGAAAAAGCTTTTAAATGCTGCAGGTTATACTAAACGAGAAGAAAAGTGAGTGAGAGAGAGAATCTCAAGCATCGCAATTAATGAGCACGGATCTTTGTGGCACTCCTAATATTCGCTCAGTAAGAGGAGGGGAGACAGAAGATGGTATAGGTTATGAAATAAGTCCTTTTTTCGCAGTGCTGAAACTAAGTAACTTCGTTCCCAATATTAAAAGTATAGGTACTTCTGTAACGTTATCTTAACAAAACTATTTTTTTTGCCACTACCACAAAACTTCCTCTACAATGGGAAGCGAAAAAGCTCCGCACTAGTCGTACGTGAATATGCCACCCGCGAATACGAAATGAAGTGACGCGTTCATTTCATGCTGAGAAAGCAGACGAAACCGAAAGAGCGGAACAAAAAGGACCGAGTGAATCTGGTGGACGCGGGACGAAGCCTTAGCAGCGAAGAAAGAATAATTGCGAATCGAACGGCTCGTCGCTCGGGTTTGCGGAGGACTCGCGGAATAACGAAGTCTTTCGCTACGCCCACGTAAACGTATTACGCAGTGGCTCGCGCTCGCGCGGAACTGCGCCGCGAAGACAGGAAAGAGAGAAGCACGAAGGGAGAAGAGAGTGAGAGAGAGAGAGAGAGAGAGAAGGCAATGCCGTTTAATTTCCAAGGAGCGAAGATTGACTGACCGGTGCGCGCGGCTCTGTTTCTCTCTCTCTCTCTCTCTCTCTCTCTCTCTCTCTTTCTCATCGCGCACGAGAGGGAGAAAGAGAGAGAGAAAGCGCCGCCGCGCCGGCTTTACGATTCATTAAAATACCACTTCTTATGCAGCGCGGCTAATTACCCGGGCTTGGAGAAAAAAATATTTCGGCTACTATTCAACCGCGTGGGCACCGCTGTTCACGTGCACCGCCGCTTCTCTCTCTTTCACCGTCTTTCTCTTTCTCTCTCTCAGCGATTCGTCCCTTTGGCTTGCGCGCAGAATCGATATTGGAATTTCATGCTTCTACCCTTGAAATTCCATTTGGAAGTCTCGCTATGCGATGGGACCGACTCTCGGAAGATAATGAAACTTTCATAATGTTTATGTAATTAGGATTTTTCATCGACTACAATAGACACACCTGGACTAATCGTTTATTTTAATCTTGAGATATCTTGAAAAATTATAGTCTTATTTGCATATGAATCTAGGTACTATATTACATAATCGGTCACTGAGAAAAAAATTTCTTTGAATCTAAAAAAGCTTCATTACGAGCGGATGATAAAATATTCTGTTACATCAAAAAGAAAAGTTATTGAATTGAGGATATATTTAGTTATTACTACGATGAAGATTTAATTTTTATAACAATATTTATTTTAACATATTAAATTATTATCAGTGTAGTATCTAAATATTTCGTCAAATCAATAACTTTTTCTTTTTGATGTAACAGAATATTTTATCATCCGCTCGCAATGAATTTATATAATATATACAGACTCCCCTCCCCTGCCCATTTCAGTTTTGATCCAAATTAGAACTGCTACGGCTTAAATGCCGGTTTTTAACATCTATTTTCAAAAGCCGGGCGCCTGCTTTGGAAATTCGAAATGTCGAGATCCAAACTGGCGGATAAAGTACCGCAAAATTAAAACTTTCGAAAAACAAATCATTTTGTCATATTCGTCGCAAAAATTTTGAGTCATCTGCAATTCTGTATTTCCAAATCAGGCACACAGATTTCGAAAATAGATGTCAAAAGTCGTCACTTAAGCCGTCGCAGATTTAAGTTGGATCAAAACTGAAACGGGCAGGGGGGAGAGTGTGTCCATTTCACACAGAATACCCCATATATTTTTCATTCACACGAGCACAATAATATAAGAATGCGAGTCGGCCTTTGAATTTCACGCGAAGGGCCAAAACTCAATTTGAAACAATTTTCAATTTGCGTCAAGGGTCATTCGGTCACGCCGTAGCTGCAGAAATAATGCGGCATAACTTGCAAATTCGTGCGCTCGGTGAAAGACGAACGCTTGTGCGCGCAGAGTCCGGGGAGAGAGTGAGAGAGAAAGACAAGCTTAAAAGGGCTCTCTCTCTCTCTCTCTCTCTCTCTCTCTCTCTCTCACTTGCGAGTATGATTGTGTCTGAGCTCGCGGACCTCGTATAACCATATCTCATTTCATACCTGAGCAGCGAGAAGAGCTGCCTCGGTCGAGGTGAGAGTGCGCGCGAGAAGAAAGACGCCGAGAAAACGCGGTGCGCGCACACGTCGAACTCGATGCGTGGCAGATTTGGTTCTCGATCGTTTCTCTCCTTCTCCTTCTCTCTCTCTCTCTCTCTCTCTCTCTCTCTCTCTTTCTCGTCCCGTGTGCAGCTCTTTGTATCATTGTCTTCTTCCAACAAATTTTTTCTCCTCCGCTCTGCTTTCTCTCTCTCGCTCTCCCTTCATCTCCATCTTTATTTCTTGCTCTTCCGACTCTCTCTCTCTCTCTCTCTCTCTCTCTCTCTCTCACTCACTCACTCTTAATTTATCTCTCTTTGTCTTTCTCGCTCATTTTCTTGCTTTCTCGCTCTCTCTGACTCTCTACCTCTGTCTCTTACTCATTATATGGGCACTTGCGCGCCACACGGATGCTCGACGAACGAAGGTATATAGAAGAAGAAGAAGAAGCCGCCGACAGTATACGATCGAACTGTCCGTGCAAATTTCAATTTTAACTGCTAATCTGCCGGCTAATAGATCCCCTCGTAATATTCCCGTGTACGCGCCGCACGATATATATACAGGCTATATGCTGTAGGTCTGTATACTCAGTGCCTTTTCATTTTGATTAAAATTTTTGCCTCGGAGGTATATATATACGAGCGCGAATATACGACGTCGTGGTGTCGATCAGCTGCGCGCGCGAGACTTGGCCTTTATGATATTTTATATATATATAGGCACGCGATGTATTAAGGAGTCGCTCTCTGAAATGATCGTTTTTTTTGGCAACGGAAGTGCTAGCAAAAAAAAATAAAGGGAACCATTATCTTGATTCGTCGATGTCATGTGGAGCACACCACAGGGATAATCATGGGCTTGCGAAGGAAACGAACATTCGACATCCGCGAGTGAATATACGCGCAAATGTGAGAATTGAGACATGGTGTGTAGACGATTTTTGGGTATAATTTTCGCCGATGGTTTATATTGGCTGTTTTTTAGAAAGGTACCCTATACGAAAAGCGGAAACCGATGGAAGCAAAGCGAATGGCTTTTTAATCAAAGACAGTTACTTTGTACTTATTGTGCGGGAACTCAAGCGTTAAAATAACGAATACTGTAGGCATAATATTTATTCCCGACTAAAAATTTAATTGCAATTGGACTTTTACATCGTAAACTATATCGATCGATATTGATAACATCAATTAGAGAACGTAACCAACTGTAGTAAACGATTTTTCACTTGCTGATGCTGAAGTAGTATACGGTTGATTAAATCAAGCGTTATATACGAACGCTTTATAGTCAAGATTAATATTCCCTCTTTATGAAGTGTGTGCAGCGGCGCACTTTTGACAGTTTCCCTTACATACGCGAGCCTCGGCTATACTCTCGTGCGATAATTCGTCTTATATACCAGGGAAAAAAAGCCATGTGCGAAGGCTCATCTCGTTTCGTCGCTCCGGCGCTTCGCGATGATTTATAGCAATATTTTGACGTAGAATGTACCGGGAAAGATGAATCGATCCTCGGGACTCTCGCTACTGTATAGCCTGATGGAAGTCAGAGCCGCGTGTGATACTTCGGCCGAAATTCTGACACTGCATGCACATAGCTCGATTCCTCTCCCACTACGAGAATAAACTATCCCGCGTTATTATTAGGATAATCGAGTAAACGTTGATGTACCGAGATAATTAAGTCACGTACCTATATTATGCACAAACGTATTAAGTATCAGCTTAAACAGTAGCAGTAGGGAGGCACAGGAGATTACCATTACATAAATTATAAGGTTAAAAAAATGTTCATTTACATAGCGCATAAAGAAGCGAAGCCACTTTGCAAAATAAATTTATTTCCATCGCGAATTGAGAACGTTTGAATAACAAACGACAACATAATCTATTAATTAAAAATGCCAAGTTGGCATTATATACGCACCAAACCAGTCGCGCGAGCGCGCGGTTATTCAAATTGAACTCCTTCGAATATGCATATATAAAAATGCAACAAAACGACGAAAAAAAAAAAAGAAAAGAAGGAAACACTAGGATCGAAACAATGCAGGTAAAAAATGGGTGCATCTAATCTAGCAATAGAAGAGAGGAGGCAAGCAAAGAAAAAAAGAAAACAAGAAAATTCGATGCGGCAGGAGGAAGAGTGCCGCGACGCAAAAGCGTGTCCTGCGCGACTCGGGCGGCGGCAGTAAAAGCGCTCGCTTTAGCAAGAGAGAAGTCGCAATGCCATTAAGAGCCACGGGGGCATTATATTCCCGGGCGAGCTCATTGTATTCAGATCCGCACAGCTTGGGATGGCATGGCGCGTATAATACGTGGTGCGCGCAATATGAGCCTTATTTACCATGCATAGGTCCGCGTGCGCTGCATTACACCCACAACGGGTTACGTGTCTAGCCTCCATACCATAGCGCTGCACTCTCTGATGTGCACTGTCTATGTGCCTCTCTCTCTCTCTCTGTGTATGTGTATGTGCGAGTACAACAACGTTGGGGGCGATGCAGTGAATCGCTACTTCCGCGATTTCAACGAGGCGGCCGCGGCGCGTCCGTATCTTCATTTGCAAACTCATTTACCACTTCATTATTACGAGCGAATATCTTTCTCTCTCTCTCTCTCTCTCTCTCTCTCTCTCGCTCGGTCTTTTTCTCTCTTTCTCTCCGCGAACAGTTAAAGTCGAAGAAAGGCAGCGTTGATATGGTAAGCGACGGCTCTAACGGCTGCATATATATAAATGCGCGAGTCGAGCCCGTGAGTTTTCGCCCGTAATGAAATTTATGAGATACGGATTTATTCACACGGGCCGTTTACTGGGAAAGAGAGGACTATGACTGCTGCGAGATCCGCGAGAGCCAATTTGTGTTTTCAATATTTTCTTCGTGTAGATCGCGATGAGTGTTGAATTATTTTGATCGATTAATTCTGGTCGCGACTGTGTATACATTTACATCGTGATTTACAATGACGTTTTGATTGGAATTAAATGAAAATTATATAATGATATAAATGATAAAAAATACTTTTTGTACACAATTTTTATTTTTGTATGATGCGAAGGGCGGAAATAAAGGTGAAAATCTTTGAATAACGGGACGCTTTTTAGAGAAAGTGAATATACAAAGACTGTAGAGACATTAGAAAGAAGAATCTAAATATTTCCTTGGTTTCAAATTATAGGTGATCTTGAGAGGTTATTTCATTTTATTTCATGGTAAGCTTGAACCCCTTTAAGGTGACAGTGAAATTGTTATTTAGAGACCGTAAAATTTTTATGCGCATACTCTCTGAATTCGAGAGTGCGAAAATTCTTCCACATATTAAAAGTTCAGTGAAACGATTTGAATTTCACTGAAAAATAAATGAGTATTCAAATCTGACACACAAGGACATGGAGAAATTTCTCCTCCACCTATTGCAGCATAAAATTACACCAATCGCAATAACTCTTAAAAACATCAAATTTCAAATATTAACTGCCCCATTATTTTATCGGTAAAAATCGTAAACGAAAAGACGAAACATTATTACGAATACATTACACGTGTTTATCTGTAACGAGACATGGCCCGGCAGAGCTCGTTTCCCCGAATTATTCGGTATTTTGGAAATCATACGGGGCACTGAGTGCTCGGCCAACTGTCGATTCGTTCTCCCCCTCCAACCAGAAAAAAAGAGAGAAGAGCAGCGCGCACCATGCGTATAAAAAAAAGCCAATGAAAAAAAATCTCGTTCGCCACCACCCCACACGACAAGCATCGCACGCGGCTATTGTGTAAGTGTTCTTATATATATACACGAAGGAGAGGCTGGTATGCAGATTGCAGATGCGTGGAATAAAGGAGGCGCGTTTTCTTTTTTTTTGGCCCGTGTTATCGGTCTACCCGTGTATAAGCGAAGGGAAGATCAATATTTGCATGAAGCGTGCGGAACGAGGCGATCGAGAGCCCGTGACGAAACGGTGGGAAGATATTTCAGTTCGGTCCAGGATTATTGCCCTCGATTATTTCGGAGAGAGAGAGAGACAAGAGGGGCTATACCCGGACATAAAAACGCGCCGCGGCACCGAGACCTTTTGTCCGGAGCGCTTCTTCTCTCTCGCTTTTTTTGGGGGGAACTTCAGCTCTCTCTCTCTGTCTCTCTTTCGCTTTATGTGATTTGCATCGACGAGCCTCGCGTTGATTTATTTTTATGCGATGCAAAAAATTGCGCTTGTTATATTATTCTTTTGATTGTGGCTAACGAACCTTTGGTGATAATATAAGTCAATGCTGTCATATGATTTCTAAAAGCATTTTTTTTTTGTTAATTGCGTTAGGGAAAGTTATGTTGTTTAAATGATTTTGTTACATACAATGATTCTTGAAATTAATAAAATGTATTATTAATGTTCAAATTATATTTTTGCTAAATACGATAAACGCGAAATTCTTGTAAATATATTAATCAAAATATTAGTACTTATAAATTTTATTTGAACTTTGTATTAGTTTTTATATTAGTAATAATTTGACTTTCACTGCGAAGTAAAACTATGATTTTTATTTATCGTATAAGGAAGCTACTAAGTACGCCTACAAGGAAACTTTTGTAATCTTACATGATTTCTATTATAGAATGTATGATAATGCGGTGAATGTACTACGCTAAATACTATATCTCATTGTACAATATTTTTGGCGAAAACATCTCGAACTAATAATATGAAGACAAAATAATGTACAAGCGATAAACATCATTGAACAGTTGCAGAATATTCAAGTTTGATACGCAACTAAATAAACTAATTTATCACTCAAAATAAGCCACGTAGGCACGTGACAATTTATCAAATATTCCTCGTTTCTCCAGGCCAGAAATTCAGCAAGAAAATTTCGCGAATGTCACTGGATAAGGCTTGTATATACGTAACCATATAGCAGAGCTGCGGTTGTATGTATACGTGTCGCGCAAAAGCCCAAGAACTCGCGCCAAGTCTCTCGCTCTCCAATTCTTGTCTTGCAGTTGTCTTTCAGTATATATATACAGAAGGGGAAAGGGAGCGAGAGGGAAGCTCCCTGGCTTTTGCCTCGCTAATGTGAAAACTCGAGACATTAAGTGGCTGAACTAGCTCGAATGCGCTTTGATGTCGAGCCGCGCTCCTGCTCTCTCTCTCTCTCTCTCTCTCTCTTTCTCTCTCTCTCTCACTCACTCGCATATAAACGTGATGCACTTGCCCAACGCTTAACGGCACGCGCACATGCACACCATTGCACCGCGTAGATCAGTTATACAACTCGACTGCATAGCGCTACACGTATATATACGCATGTATGCACCGCGAATGAGACGGAGACGTATATATGCAGTATATAGCTAGAAGAAGCACGAGAAAGAGAGAGAGAGAGAAAGAGCACCAAGTCCCTGGTTTAGCGTATATGTGCAGCACATATATACGTATATATACACACGTACGCACGTGCGAATGGATGCCTGCGCAGTGCCATTTGCAATTTCTTCCACGAACATCGTTACCATGACGAGCAAGAAATATCGACCGCTGCGGATTTCTCTCTCTCTCTCTCTTACTGTCTTCGCGGTGCTCACGTTGAGTACTTCAGTGTGTATATGTATATGTGCGCATATAAGCTTCGGCAACGCCCCGCCGTTTAATTAGCCGCAGCTATTGATAATGAGCGCGTCCTTCTTTCTTACGGGACACGCGCGGCTTGAGCGACGTCAAGCGTATTTCCATTGCTCTATACAGAAAGAGAGAGAGAGAGAAGAGTAGACAAGAATTGGTTCGCGATCGAGGCCTCATCGATCTTGCGCTTTCCAACTGTCGCAACGTGCAGTGCTTCCAGCCTGCGCGGGGTCTCTCTCTCTCTTTCTCTCTCTCTCTCTGTCTCGTGATCACCACTTTGCACTTGTAAAAAAGAAAAAGATACTGTGTGTCGCGAGGTCTAGGCTGCATTTTTCGAGAAGCACAAGCTCTCTCTCTCTCTCTCTCTTTGTCGGAGAGGCTGCGTTTTGCGCGAGGATCGGAAATTCAATTCCGCGACGGTTTTTATGTCCAGCTTCTTCTGCGAGTATGCGTATATGTAGCGCTGCTGCTGCGATAATAATATAATATATACTGTTTGTATATGGGAAGGCTTTTTGCCAAGTTGGTTAGGTTGTAATTATTATGAAAACTTCAATCTAATGCAATATTTGTTGTTCAAACCTATATGGAATCCTAGGAATTGTAATACAAAAACAATTATATGTATATAACAAAGTGAATGATAGTCTTGATAGAGGATTAAAATGAAAAGTTGGCAAATTTCGTAATTAGATTATTATTATAACACAAAAGTTAATGATTCGATCGTTTATCGTTCAACGCGTCTATTCCGCGTATGAATTCATCAAAAACTCGCATATCAAAGCCGTGACCCGCAGTGGCTGCAGCTAATGCATGTATATTATATATAATATTCGCGCATCAACTGCATTCATCGCCGCAGAAGAATTTTTCATACGACCTTTATTTATATCGCGATTAATTTTATCTTTAACATATAGAGCGCAAATTGACGCGCGCATGTCGAACGCACTGCGCACACACAGAGCTATATATATAATACACGGTATAATAAAAGCGCGATCCTCGAAAGCAAGCTTAATTGTGACCACCTATAATACGCCCGTGAAGAAAGAATGAAAATACATCTTTAAACATTTTCTTATCTGGCTGGCGATATAATTGTATCTCTTGTCAAAAGCACTGCACACGCGCGCGGCTTTGCATTATGTTCTCGCAAATTAAATTATATATATACATTATATCAGACTTTTCATAAGAGCTAATTTGCCGCGCGTCTCGTGTAAAAAAGAAAAGGTTAAGCGCGTATAAAAGTTGCAATTAAAATAAATCATCCTCTCGCGCGCTTCCACCTTTGCATTTCAAATGTAAGTATGGTATATATACAACTGATTGTGATTAAGCATTAAGGTCTGGAGTGTCGTGTCAGTCTCATCGGGTATGTATATATGAAGCACAAAAGATATCTCTGCCAGTCGGCGTTATCATATGGAATAGAAAATAATGTATGAAGTGCAGGATGATCCGAGCATATAAGCGCTCGTCGCGAGGTGGTGTATGCCACCACACTAACACTTCGTTGTGTATATATATATGCCGCGTGTATTCCACGAGAGAGCGAAAATGAATTCTTCCGGCCGTAATTCGCTGGCATAACTGCCGTTAAAAGACGGTGGCGGCGGCAACGACTATCTCTCTCTCTCTCTCTCTCTCTCTCTCTCTCTCTCTCTATGTATGCACGAGCGACACACGGAGCAGCTGCTGCTGCATACACACATATACGTATATAACGCATTGCACTGATGAATCGAGGCGCGTGCTGCTGTTGCTGCTGCTGCGGCTCTTGCAGATATCGTCTGTCTCTCTCTCTCTGTCTGTGTGAAATCCAACACTGCCGCGAGGCTATACGTACGCCGACCTTCGCGGCAACTATACTCGTCTCTCTCTCTCTCTCTCTCTCTCTCTCTCTCTCTCTCTTTCTATATGTGCCTGTATACGTGCGCATGCGGTATATACGTATTTTTGCGGAGATCTGGAGAAGGACTGTGAGAAGCGAACGTCGTTCTTCATTCCGATTATAAAAGCGAGCCGCGCGGCATTCACACTTTTGTCGGTAAGGAAATTAGGTGAAAACTTTCGCACGCCAGTGATATATGAGGGAGAGAGAGAGAGAGAGAGACTCGCGGCTACATGAAAAACTTTACGTCTCGGGTCGTTAAGGATTGGAATTAAAATATTTGACTCTGCGCCGCGCGCATATGCCTTTTCCTACATCTTTTTTTTTGTTTCGCATTTTGCTAGTGCACACAAGTGTACATAAACTGAGTTGATCTGCGGCTTAAAGAGTTGTCCAAGATGTTATTCGAGATAGTACTATGCCGGTGTCGATATACATGCACATTGTATTTCAAGTTTAAAACTAGTACATAGCGATTCAAAACTTGATTCGACGCACAATTAAATAGTAATTATTGTCAAATTGACAAATGTCCTTATCCGAAACAGTATATACTTCGTATATAATTCAAGTCGTACCGCGTGTGCAAGTGTACTTTATATAGGTATATACAAAAAATTCTTCTCTTGGTCATAATTCTCTGAAGAATCTGTATAAACGGAGTGTCGGTGCTCGCTCGGGGGGCCTCATATATGTGCACACTTGGACACCTACGCGAACGCGATACCATTTCCAGCGAGCCGTGCGTGACACACGCACCCAAGAGCCGGATAGTCCCTCTCTTACACACACACACACACACAGGGAGAGATACAGCGGTCGCACGCGGTAACCGTCCAATTACCTTAATCCAGCTGAATATTCCGTGGAATGAAAGAAGCACCGGCATTCCTAGTCTCTCTCTCTTTTCTCTCTCCCTCTCTCTTTCTGTTTCTCTCTCGCTCGGCCTGTTGTTATTCTATATATTATATCCCTGCAGCAAGTGTGGATTCCTGAAAATTACGTTTTCACTTTTGAGAGCCTGCGCGCGACGATTTTATCTCCTCGTTCGCGCTTGTTGCGCTTCCTGCGTGAAATTTAGACGACAACGACGACGACGGATCTTCTATGTGCCTGTCGACTCTCGGAGCACATGATTTTTATAATGGCGTATCGTTTCAAGTTTGGATTAATTCTTTGTCGCCGCCTTGAGCGGCGACGGATTAATGGCATCATTGTCGCATTGTTTTCCGGACGAAGGAACTAGACAATTAGAGCTCCAATTGTTTTAGAAACAGCTTCATTCCGTCGTGGCATTAAGATATGCTTACACGTTCCATTTAAGCTTGGTTACATTTTATTAAATGTTAATGATGCCGCTCAGTTTTGGGGATTGGAGTAATGAAGATGAATGAGCGTATACGTGTATATGCCAGCAGCAGCAGGGAACAGTGTGAAAACAGATGATATAAGTAGGAGCTTAGAAAATCTTGGTTTTAAATCGGAATATATTTCATCTATTTACATTCAAAGAAATATATCTGATTCGTAACATATCAATATTGCTTCAAAATAAGTTGTTCAATATTCTATTAAAAATATTATTTTTTTTACTGATAAACTGCTGCAGTTTTGGTATTCATTCAACTCGATTTTCTCACATGTGAAACAATAATAAAATCTTTTAATGACATTTTAAGACCTACGAAAATCTCCTTTAGACCGTTTTTACAATTATACGACACATTGTATAAAATTACAATAGACCATATAAATATAGGAAATTAGAATATGTATACCTATGTATTTATTTTTATTTCTTTTAATTAATTTACAGAACTTATGTTTGATTTTTCGTAGTTCACAATTTTCCACTGATGTTCATTTCTAAAAATACTTTGCGACATTCACTTTTAGTTGCTTTAGCTATTATATTCACATTCCACAACTCATTGAAATTGATCCATCAATAAAAATGGAAAGAGCATCACATGAAATAAAGATCAGAATATAATTGCATAGATATTGTTTAAATGCTCAATTAGTTCGATTAAAGATATTACGTTCATTATTAAATATTCTCAATGATTAATATATCTAAAGCTTGGAATAAATGAATCATGAAATAATACATATTGAAAAATAAACAAAGATTGCTGAATCAGTGGCAAGTCTGAAGCAATGTGCAAAAAACTCACATTCGGGGAAGTACTCAATTAAAATAATAATGTAAAAATATTATACAATTATATATAATATATAATATATATATATT
>UELV01178684.1:15321-31379 GCA_900490015.1 Megastigmus stigmatizans | reverse complement strand
CTCTTTCCGCTTAACAGAAGCCCTTATATGTACACACAGGCGCGCGCGATATCTAAAGGAAGCTGATACGCACACACACACACACACACACATACTGTACAAGTATGTATATATATATATACAGCGAACGTTCGGCGAGGTATAGGAAGGAGAGCGGCGGCGGCGGCGGCAACGCTTATAAGAGCGAGCCGCGGCAGCGACACACACGCGCACCGCGCGAGGGGAGAGAGAGAAAGTTTGGCACACGGGAGATGTGCCCGCGAGATAAGCCTCGTCGCCGCTCTCCTCTCTCTAAGTGTATATACATACACGTAAGTGTGTAGCGCGCGTGCGCCTGTGTGTGTGTGTGTGTGGGTAAGAGGCGCGATCGCTCGCCTCCAGCTCCTTCAGAACGTCACTGATAAGCTGCGTCTCTTTCTTTCTCCTTTTTTTTTTCTTTCTTCCTTTGCTGCCTCGTGTGTGTACACCTTCTTATACCAGCCTGGCTGTCTGTATATGCAAGCGCGTGTCTGTGTGCGTGCGTGTGTGTGTGTGTGTGAGAGTTGCGAGGCAGCTGTGGAGGAGGCGTTTTTTATGCGCAGTCCCTCTCGTTCTCTCTTTGTATGTAATTTTTTGAGAATTTCATGTACGGGAATTCTACGCATATGTGTGTGTATGTATGCGCGGTTTTGTTTTATTTATCAAGAATGGTTGTGGGAGAATCGAGGATTGGACGAGCATTGGGTTGGGGTATGCTGGAACACGCTCTGGCGTCGGTTGTAGATGTAACCTGTGTGTGCGTGTGTGTGCGCGCGTGCGCGTGTATATACCATGTGCTGGGGCCACGATACTAGGCCATTGATACCGCGTAGATGAAAGTTTATGTTTCAGATATTGTTCGAACGTATACAGGGGAATATCGTTAGCTTACGACGTATTCATATATACTTTTGTGCTTTATCCGTTGCAAATGCAGGCAGATTTGGAATTCTGATAGGTATATTTATTATCTATCGGAATAAATCGTTGCGCTGCAGAGTTGAAAATTATGAATTTGATAAGAGCGAGAAAAGTTATATGCGCGCTGTACGTTGCTTTATTTATAGACGGTCCGTTATGACTTACGGCAAACCGCATTTCCACTTTTGACTTTATACAGCTGGAAATACTCTGACGCAATTCCGTTGGAAATTAAATAATGTCTCCTCCCACGATTAACGGGAATAAAAAAAGTTTATGTTTATTATTCTCAAATTCGTCATTCGCTATCTTTACAACTGCTCTGGACTAATTAAGAAACATTCTGTTTTACATAATAATGTTGGCTTTGCTCAGAGAAATGGAACTTCTCGGCGACGACGACACGCGCTCTCTCACATATAATTATTTACATCGCGGCTTACATATAGGTGGATTAATTATATTAGGAGCAGACTAATTCACCAAGGATCGCTGAGCGTTTTTCTTTTTATCCGACAGCTCAAAATCGCTTTCACTTTGTTTCACACCTCGATTTTGATTTTGCTCTCTATTTCTCTCTTTTCTTTTTATCAATGAAACTCGTCAGTTCCAGATTGAATAATCGACTAGCATATAAAGTGATTGAAACCAAAAAAATTATATTTGTAGATCTTGTAAAACATGTGTTATAAACAAGTTATTGATTGGTTAAAAATACACTAATTAGCATTTTATTACGCGATGTATATAGAAAAGACACAAACAAATAGAATAATAGTGATAAGGATTTTCTTTAAAAATCTTTTTACAAATCACAAAAAACAGTATTTATTTTCATTACCGTTTCGCCCAAGCGAATAATAAATAACACACATCGAGAGAGCGTCACAATTTTTCAAAGAAAAAAGTTTCATCACCAGAGCGATGAATCAGCTGTTACATGCAAATTGACCGTTATATCTACGCAACCATATTTAATAAATTCTGATAAGAAAAAAAATCCATATAAGTCCCTAACTACACGACTATGTGGGTGTTAAAATTAAAAAATAAACAATTTTTGTCTGTACTCAATTTGTCGAAGTAAATGGAGCTGGATTCAATAAGAGCTTCTTAGTAATGTAATTGCAAGTTTCGAAAATCTTAATCATCATATATGTATTCGAGAAAATCGTGTTATTCACGAGGGAATTTTTGATTACAGTTACGTTTTGTTTTGAACTTGATGAAGAACTTTGGTCTACTACAACTTTCTTAATTTTTTCCTGGACGTTTGCCATATCTATAACTTAGGAATACGTTTTTATTCTGTAAACAGCCAATAATTCGCTTGAATCCTATGATTAATATTGCTCAATAGATTTAACAGCCCACAATAACAAATGATAATTGTCGAAACTTACGAATAAAAAAAAATCGAACACAAGTACAAAAAATGTTATTCTTCAGTTCTTTAAATTTGATTTCACTATCAAAGAATTAATTATTTAACAATTTGTCAATTAATAATTTTTGATAAAATTATAAATGCTTCGCAAATAATCAACTTTACTAGGTTTTGCCTCAGTCCCATAAGAGTCCATGTAAAAAGTAAAAATTTCAAGTTCGAATTTTATCAAAATTTGCATGGGAAGAGGGTAAATAAAAGGATACCATGAGATTCAACAGATCTTAAATTATTAAAAATATTATAGCTAAATGCATAAAAATTCATGCAAGAGCCTCCTTAATTGATTTTCTGATTTTAATGCCAAAGAAATCTGTATCTCCTTGACGCCATTATATCGTATTTCGATAAAATGGCAACCTCGACTAAGACCTTAAAAGGGAATAACATGTCCACACTCAAATCAATATCATTCGTCTCACTAGCAAAAACTTTAATTTTCCCACGTATAACGCATTGTTCTTGGTTCAAAACGACATCATTGATACATAATCCTTTGTGCTTATTTATTTATGTATTATTACAAAAATTCTATTGTATAATTACTCCCTATACTTATCTCTTATCTTTTTCTCCATTTTATCTTTGGCCGCGTGCCTTCCTTCTCTCTCTCTCTTTCTCTCTCTCAGCGCCTATATAACACGATTTACCCGCGGAGATCGTCTCTCTTCGTCGTCGTCGTGCTCGATGTCGATGGTGGAGGGGGAGGTGTGGGAGGGGGAAGGGAGCGAGAAGAGCGCAAGGGGGGAAGGGACCTCCTTATTTGGCAGGCCCCTCTTATCAGGTTTCACACGACGCTGCTGCTGCTGCTGCTGCTGCTGCTGCTGCGAGTTGCCCCGCTTGATTCCTTCTCTTTCTCTCCTCTCCTTTCTCTCTCTCTCCTTCTTTATCTCGCGACGTAAGACCGCTAGCTGCTGCTCTTCTCTAAACTCGCGCGAGCTCATTGTCTTTGCCTGTGTGTGTGTGTGTGTGTGTGTATGCTGTGCGCACACATATCTTCCTTCTTCTTCTCGTACATATAGTATAGTATTAGCGTTGTTAACGCGGTTCTTTATCCTCGTTTCATTCGACTTGTGGGTTGCGCTATAAGTGTAATCTTTCTCGTTCGTGTACACTTTCTTTTCAATCTCTCTCTCTTTCTCTCTCTCGCTCTCTGTCTCTTTCTCTGTCTCGTACTGCTGTTTTTGGGTTACTTCTTTTATACTCTTTTTCTCTTCCCTCTCAATATTTTTAGAATGCGCGCAGGAATAATTGATTTAGATTCGAGTTTCATTTTGTGCATTCTCTCGCAGCAGTCTCTGAAGCTTCATCCCAAAATATACTAAATCTGTCAAAATCATTTGCACAACGATTAATGTCCGTACACAGGTGTATATATTATTGATTTCCCATAAGCCAAACAAAAGAAAAAGAAAAAGTACAGATATAAAATCTATTTACTTACATTTTAATTTTGTTATTATCTGTAAAATAAATTCCTTTTAAGGTTATACGATGTAAGAAAAAATGCCTTTGTTGTATATAATCTAAAATTTTAATGAATCTTGTCTTTTCCTAATCGAAGTTTATAGAACTTTTCGCCACCGCATGCATCCGTTATTATTCAGAGACTATTTTTACAAAATCAGTATCCAATGGTATGATAGGTTACGTAACAGCGATATTTGTTTAGTAAAGTAAGCGCAGGTAATACGGGACACCTTTTAATTATGGGGCATAAAGTTTTTCTTCTTCCCGCGAGTCCAAGCGTAAATCGGATCGCAGCGATATTGTTTCGAGCCGCAACAACAGGTTATTAAAATGTGTATGAAATCCAACGAGCGAGCCGCACAAAAAAGAAAAAGCATTTACAAGGGAAGGTGGGGCAAACGGTTTAGGTTCGGCTGGCCGACGCACCTATTCTCTCTTTTTTAAGCAAAATAAATTGTTTTTTACGACTGTTTTCTTTTCGCAGCCGCTATTAGAAAAAAAAAGAAGAGAGAGAGAGAAAAATGGGCTAGAAGCTCGAGATGATTGTTATAGTTTTTTGTTACGGGGTCAAACGAGAAGCATGAGTAAAAGATAGTCAAATGCTTGAATTAGAAATACGGAGCAAAGTTTTCTTTTTTTTTTATCGCTAAAGCAATGTTTTTGTTTGTTTATGAAGAATGTTGTATCTTTGATTTTATAAGCATTTCGATTTATTATCCAAATTGCAGTCGCAAATCTTCTTGATACCGATCACGTTTTTTGATATTGTTCAACTTCTTGGTCGCTTGAAAATAAATTGTTTTTAAATTTATTAACTTTCATTGATTCAAATTGTTTCTTTTTTACATAATTATATGCAGTTACTCAGCAATGGATATGTATAGTTGATTTTGCAACGTTGGATAATTAGATACAATTATTATCAAAGATCGATACACTGACAAAGATATTTTTAAATCTTAGTAATAAAAAAAATGTACTAAGAATTTAGAAAATTAAAAAATGAAATCACAATAGAATTTATGATTGTATAATTGATTTTATACAAACAGTAAATATTTTTAGGAAATATTGTTAATGTAATGCATTGATTTTTTGATGAACAGCTGGTACATGATATAAAATAACCGTAAAATTTCTATGTAAGTTAGACATGCTAGACTATAATACGTAAGTTGAGAGGACAAATGTGTCGTTGTCTGACTAATCAATGTATCTTTTTGTCAGTTGTCAATAATCCCATTTCAAATATACTATACATGCACCATCCAATTGTAAATTTGTTATAAATACGTTTAACATAAAACTTAATCAACTTCATTAAATTTTGTATATAATTTTAATATATCTTATAGATAATGGCAAATTGTGCAAGCTCACTTTCTATACCGAGAAACAAACGAAGTCATTGTTCCATTCATTATATGAAGCAATTAAATACACCTGTATAAGTGTCCTGTTGCTCGAGAATGACGTCACTAAGGGCCACAATTAAATGAATTTTAATAATAGGTATCTTAGATACCGTTTATCACTTGATATAAATGCTTAATTCGCCCATGACAAATCATAAAAAAGTTCTTAATATACTATTATGGTGCTTTTTATACTCGGCACAACTTACTTAATTGTTTTCATGAATATTAATAACAGCAAATTAAAATGCATTCAATCGTAATTTATTCTAATTCAGTGTTTTATACCCAAGTCTTTTTACATAAATTTAAACGACGCTTTTTTCAGAAATCTTTTTTTTTCTTAAGTAATCGCTGATTGGAATCATACAAAGTATGGGTTAAAAAATGTATCTCTGAGTAAACTGTTTGCGTACTTTTTTGTAATTGTTTTTTTGTATACAACTAAAAAAGCCCTCAACTACTTTGTTTCGATTGAAATCCATCGATTCAGAGCTTAAAATTATTCGAGTAAACAGATTCAACGTTCGTTCTTATACAAATAATTAAATTCAATCCTCTTCAACATCTCTGTATATTTATATTTTGTATAGCATTTCGCGAATAAGACGAGTAAAACTCATAAATTATATATGCGTATAAATGAAACAAAACCACATCGTGCAAATGCAATATAGTACGAATACTTACTTTCTATCGAGTAAACGATTATATAAACAAAAGGCTTTGAAATTCTTATAATTATCAGAATAATAACGTTTTTTCGCTTGATAGCTATTTGATATTTGGCATAAACACTGGCAATAATGACTTTTTAAAGTACCGGCAATGCTTAGCGCATGCGCCTAACTATAATCACACTTCGTAAATCTCTTGGACTCTGAAAGAAAGCAATTCTTACAATGACTGCGCTGCAGCTCTAAAAAAAAGGGTACGACCCAACACTTGCGAGCTAAATTTAGATGCGCAGATACTCGTATCAGTAGTTGGTCTTTCGATCCGATAGACACAATTTGCTGGCTGCCGTGTGTCGGAAGCCTCACGAGCTGCAGCGTGTGGAATTAGAAAAGCTTCGGCTCTGTGGCGAATATCCTCGCGCGCGAGACGAGAGAAGTGCGAGTGTGTGTATATAGAAGCCCCGTCCTTTGGGCTTCTATACTACTCTCGGGGGGGGACTAAAAATAGTGCCACCCCATGCGGTGCAGAGATAAGCTAAAGTTAAACGTCGCCACCGACGAAGACGACGACGACGACGGCGGCGGCTGCGGCGGCTGCTGCGACCAAGTTAACGGCGCCGCTGCATTCGACGATTTTCGATATAATTTTCGCGTAGTGATTGTTGCGATCATATCGAGTTCCTTGTAACAAATCAGATAATATACGTTTTTGGGATTTGTATACCTCGAGCGAGTTTTAGCTTATACTTACCGCAGATTTCGTCAATAATTTTCTCACTGATTTTATTATACATAAATGTAGGTTACAATAATATTACTTAGTTTCATGATCTTTGGGTTGACTTTTAGGAATTGTGAAAAATATTGCTCCACTAATTATACATTGGTGGAAATTGGTAGAAAATTCGTTTGACTGAATTTATTATATAATTTCAATCAATTTTCTTATCGATGATAAATTTATTCTAGTATTTATTCTATAGGATTTATTATTTTTGCTCGATGTCATCCAATCGATTCGTTTTTTTATTTATTATTTTGAGTATATCTCTGAAGTTATGAATGTGGAACTCTATTTTTGCATGTATGAGTGATTATGTGTGTTGTATGTTCTATAACAATTATTTATAAGGGCAAATGTATCCCAACTGGCCTATTCGTTCTCTAAATCTTTTTAAATAAATTATTAATTTCTCAAAGATCTCAAATTGTGAAAGTGATACATCAATGAATACTCAACAATACATTTATCAATAAATGAATTTACCTTTAAAATATGTGGTGCATGTCATGAAAGATGAGAGATGTTTACCGCTCATGAATGAACTCACAATTCATTCCCTCGAGAGAGAGAGAGAGAGAGAGAGAGAGAGGCTAAAAAAAGCTGCTTGTAAATGCGGCATAGTATGGGCCACTGCATGTGCAGGTATATACATGTACACATAATAACGATCGGTCGCTCTCTGTGTTGCAGGTGAAAGATGAGGACTCGCTGCCGCCTATCATCTGCCACCGCTGCGTCTACAAACTGGACGTGCTGCACAACTTTCGGGAGGTGTCCCGGAAGTCCGACGTCTTACTCAAACAGTACCTGCACTACGCCAAGCAATTGACGGAGAAAGATACAGTATGTATAATATATAATTAATTTTTACATTTTCTCTTTATATTGCATTGTTAGCCTTGAGTGCATATGGATTCAACATATTCATAACTTGTTATATTTAAATGGTTGAACGAAAGATTTGTTGAAAAATACGCCACAGATAAATAATAGCTTCATTTGTTAACTAGTAGTATCGTTCAATAAATTTTGGCACATGATTGATTTTTCTGTAACTATATATGTATACTATAAAGAAAAATTTCTCAAATATCAACTGAATTAACTTTGAATCTTTCATATAACATTTATTTCTTTTGAGGTAACAAATTTTATTATGAAGTTACTAAAATTTCAAAGAAATGACTGATTGACCACAACATCATGATAAAACAATGAATGTTTTATATTTGAGCAATATTTAATCTATTCCATACTGCTTCTCTATAATAGCATTTAATTCCTGAAAGTTTTAGAAAGATGAAGAAACGTGTTTTCAGATAAGACAATGGCTGAAAATCTTGAAAATCCGCGTGATTGTCTTAAATAACTATGAAAAATCGCTCTTTGAGTAGTTTCAATTCCTTGCTCAACCAATGAAATGTTATTAGCTCCACATCTAATCCAAGTGTACACACTTTATAAATATAGCAGTATCTAGTAACACAAAATTAGGAGCGAGTTGCTTTGATTCAACTAAATTATTCAATGGAACTCCTGCAGTTGTGGAAAAAAAATAGTATGAAAACACTTTTTGATTCTACTTCTGGTCCAATTTGCAACCATTAGCAATGAAATAAAATCAGTGCGTTCAGCAAAAATGTGGAACGCGAACAGTTGCGAATCGGAGAGTCTCGCATGATATCGACTGCGCTGTGTAATTATTTTCCGCAACTGCAGCGTAACATGGATGTCAAAAATCGCGCGCGTCTTCTCGCGAGGAATCGCCAAGACACTCATTCATAATACTCGGCTCGCCGTGATAATTGGAACAAATTCTGCTCCCCTCCCATATGCGCTTCGTTTTCAATTAATCTCGTGGCACTTTTTTTGTGTCCCGCATATGTTACGACTCGCACGTACCCACGGATTCGGGTATTTTTTCGTTTCATTCTCGGGTTTTACGTTGTTCACGTGTATATATATATATATATATATATTTGAATCTTTGTAGATATCTAATTTGATTATTATTGGTTTGCGTATAGGACGTTCAATTTCAAACTACGACTTTGGCGGTCGCGAATGAATGTTCAATTTAAAAAAAAAAAACAAAATTAATTTTTGGTATCAAATTCGTTTGTACATACCGATTTATCCAATGATTATAATACAAATTCTAACTATTTGAGAAAAAGCATATTTCCATTAAATTTCTGAGGTATAAATTAAAAATATTCTACACAGCAGGTTAGAAATTTCGGTATAATGCAGAGAGCTCGCTTCGGCGTATCGCTCGCGGCATAGAAAACTCGTAATAGAACAAAAAAAAAAAAGAAGAAGAAAAGAGAAGCAGCTTATCAAGCGCGCATAGCAAATTGACTCGTGATCTCACTCTGTCGGCGTGTGTGCATGTGTGCAGCGCTCGCGCGTGTCCTTTCAATCAAAGTCCGCCGCCGCCGCCGCCGCCGCCGCCGCCGACTCGCAGCGATAAGATAGCCATCGAAGGCTCATTATCCGCCGAAGGGAGTGAAAAAAGACCTTGCGCGTTCCCTTACGCAATCGATTCTCTCTCCCTCTTCTTCTTTTTTTTAGAAAAAGATACCTGGCACGATTATGCTTATATTATTTGTGTATGCGTTATATTTCTGCGAGACACGTGGATAACAGGTAAATCGGATCGTTTGTGCATCATCGTAACCATTCGTGCGTTTCTGCTGTAATAATAGAATACCTACGTTTTTCGTCTTACATTCCCAGTCTTTATTCTGCTCTTTTAAAATCTAAACCAACATCGAGCCTCTCTCTATTCACGGTTATAACCTCAAATGAATTTCACCGAAATGCCGAGCCAAATGGGCTTGAGAGTTGGCGAAAAATCTTTTCTTTTCATCCGGCTCCTTCAGCTATATATCCTCTCTTATCAAAAAGTCCAAATGTGTCCCCGTGCATGTAACGCAATCGTTTTTCACACTTGTACCTCGGCGCAGCGAGAAAGAAGCAGAGGAGCAGCTCGCAAGAGAGGAGGGAAGAAAGTTGGAAAAAATTGGCGCACACCGACACACCAGACACGCAATAAGTGCGCTGCACCTTATCGACACTCCAATCGAGGGTATACACACAGGCGTATCTATAGATACACACACATATATATATAAATGGCAACCGCGTCGCCTGCACATGCTGCACATTCCCAGTTGCATCATTACTCGGAAGAGAGTTGACTCGGCTCTCTGTCTCACTGTGTGTAGGCTGCCTGCTGCACACACACACACACACACACATATGAGCGCGCGAGCGAGTGTGTCAGCGCATTAACTCGATTTCCCGCGAGCTGCCATTTCGGTGCAACTTATATATATATATATATATATATACTGCATGCATTTACGCGTGTGTATATATACGCAAGTGTCGGCTGTGCAGTTAAGTCGACGCCACCGGCTACATAGTGTATATATACGCGCGCGCATAATGTCTATAATGTGTATATTCTGCTGCGGCTCTCTGCTGCGCGCACGCTTATAGCTGCTGCCACTGTGCTGGCGAAACTCTAAGGCTTCTCTCTCTCTCTCTCTCTCTCTCTCTCTCTCTCTCTCTCTCTCTCTCTCTCTCTCTTACGGATGCAACCGTGAAGCGATGGATATGATGCGAGAGGAGAGCGAGATGCGACGTGGGGCACAGGAAGTTGACTCGGCTGGGCAAGCCCTCGATTGTGTGCATATAGAAACGTGTGTATATATATACATATATATGCGTGTGGGCTAGTCGTGTTTAGCGCGAGAGCGAACGGGATTCAAAGAGCTGGATGAAAGATATGCCAGTAGATGTTGTGGTTTTGGGGATTTTGTCTTGCCATCAGCGAGGTATCATCGTATACTTGTTGAATTAGAGATTAGCGATGTTGCACCGGTTGCGAGGCAGTAGCTCTACTTTCAAGGTTACGAGGCTATACAGCTGATCCTATATGATTTAAATTAAATATTTTACTGTTAATCGTTAGATAATTTCTTGCTGATAATTTCAATATTGGCGATTCCAAAAATTCGGGATATAATGAAAGATCAAAGTATCTACACTTGTTCAAAAACATTAGACGCGATTTATAAAGATGTTTCATAAACAATTAATCAGTCATTTCTTAAACGTTCGAAAAAGTCTCACAGTTCTACGTTTTTCTACCTTTGTATAGTTTTCATTTGCAACTCCTTATCACTAAACGTAGTTTAAGAGATGAATGACAAAATTATTGACGAGATGCTACCTTATCACTTGTGTCTGCGCTTAATTCATTTTACTTCCCTTTGGTCCGATGACTGACGATTGCTTTTATTTTGCAATTTTGAATTTGAATATTCTGTTTTTTCCCGAACTTTGTACTGTACATCTGATCAGGGCATAGCTTCATTTTATGTCCATTGTGCAAGATTTGAGAGGTAATATATGTTTCAACATTCAGTAAATTATCTTTAAATTTTAAACTTAATATTTATAGAACGACATCGCTTACACCATTTGTCTCAAGCTAACAAACCAATTATTTATTTATTAATATCTTGAACTGTGGAGAAATCCCTTTCATAAGTTTTCATCATTGACCTATTTTTCGAATTGCAGGAAAGCTCCGGGAGCCCCGTAAATTCGGAACAACCCGATCAACAGAACTCCCCGATGCAATCGTTCCTCCAGCTGAGCAAAACCCTGTTCAGCGACGAGCCGAACTCGCCAGCTAGCGTACAGCCCCATGTGCGCAGCTATAATGTCGATACTCAGATCCAACAGTCACAGTCGTCCCAACAGTCGTCCCAACCACAGCCGCAACGGCTGGACGATCAATCGATGAACACAACGACAGGTATGGAGGACGATACTTGCTCCAACGACTCGGATCCCGACAGGCTCGAAATCGAGGACAGGTTGGACGAGACCGCGGATGAGAGCAACGATGCCGAGAACGGGTACGACATGAGCGCTAAGAGGCCCAGGATGGACATCAAAATCGAGGCCAACAGCAACAGTCTGGATGGTGTTGCGACTACTGGGCTGGACTTGAAACGGTCCGGGAGCCACAGTCCCACCAACGCCATCAGTCCCATCAACAGGATGGACACGCCTGAGAGCAACTGTTCCGATACGCAGGTGGACCAGGAGACAACCAAGCTTTGGCAGGCACTCGCTAGGTACATTTATATATATATATATATATATATATATCCCTCGATTTTTTATTATTATTCACAATGCGCTGGAGAGACTTTTCTCACGCAATCCATTAAATAGTAACGTTTATCTGGAAATTCTCTGAGAATTAGAACAATTGACTGCGCATATTTTTAAAATTCTCAGTTTCTTTATATAATAACAAAATTTTTCGAAGCCCATTTTACGCAAAATTGATTTTTGACAGCTTCTAAAAGTGTTAATAATAGTAGTTCAACACCAGTGCCAAAACCATTAAAATCGCCATAATTGCCTTGATCCCCTTTAACGATGTCTTATACTCTTATCGATGATCCTTTAACGAGCCTTCGACAAAGCATCCTGTCAACGTCATATAGTCCCTTTCCTCGTAAGCAAAGCTCATCAACAACCGAGTCTCGATAGCCCAAACTCACACACAACGAACACTATTCCATTACAGCAACCGCAACCTGGAGGTAATGCGAACGAACGGCGACAAGCCGAACAACGGCTTCATCGGCGAGGCGACGAATCTGCTGCGCTCGCTCATCAACAATCGGCAGATCGGCGTTACCGCGGTGGACGCGGCCGTAGCAGCGGCCAACGCAGTCAACGCCACACCAGGTGCCAGACCCTCGTCTCAGATACGATTCTACCGGGACACCCAGACTCTGCAGCCTACATATTGTTCCGTCCTTGGCAATCGCACCAACATTGCTGCGCGCATCGATCCCAAGGTAAAGACCATTCCAAACACTTTTCTCATTTACATATCTACCTATGATTTTCTATCGGACTGATGGCATAAATCGAATGATTTTTAAGTGACCGGATTTCCATTCGAATGTGATACTAGAGTTCCGGTATTTAGAGAGTATAAGAAATAATTATTCACTTAATGGCTTGATATATATGAATGACATTCAAGTTTTAATAGATATAAGGATAGATTTTAAAATAAAAAATGTTTTTACTCTAGAAATTAAAATTTATCTTCGTTTATTTAATGATTTAGAACAAAAGATGATAAATATTCGCTAGATTATTATACATGTTGCAATAGTGAATGCAGGGATTATAAACGTGTAGCGTTAGGTCGAAAAGTTGACTAAAACTTCCGAAGAACTGTAGAAAATCTCCAAATCTCATAATCAGCTAAATTCTGGGAAAATTCAGTCCCAACGACGATTAGAGTAAATGGGATATTTATAGCGATGGGCAAAGTTCTTATACATGTATAATAGAGCTGAGCAGCGGTGCGCGGAAAAAGGAGTTAAATGCGAAAAGTGTCGTCGCAGGTGCGTTGACGACCCCTCTTTAGAAATACAGAGAGTCGGATAGGAGCGTCGTCGGTTCGTCCCTCGAAAAAATAGTGCGCATATATACCTGCATCGTAAATTACGATTTTGCATGTAGTCCCGTTGGGTTTCCCTCTCGGGCCGCATTATATCTCCCCCGCCTCTTATCCCCGCCGTCCCATTCATCCGATTTGACCCTTATCTAGTGGTCAATGATAATTTTCTCGGGTCTCGCTCCACAGGTTGCACGGGATTTTATTGTATTGCGACAGACGGCAGGTCAGCACCTCCCCCACGTTCTTGCACACCGTTTTCCCCCCCTGAAAGGCCTTTTAGCTCATTGTAAAAGGGACTTGCTTGCTTGTGCGTACACCTGCATGCCGCGCAAACTTTACGAGCTTGTTTATATCGGATATATAAGCAGCCGGCATAGATTCTTTCTATGGACCGAGGGAGAGAGAGCGGATAGTCAGCCACCAACAGGGACAAAAAGGACTTTTTCTTCCCGGAACGTATATACGTGCGCGCAGCCCTGACATTTTCACTCTTGGAGGTCAGTCAAAGGGTGCATAAGTCCAAAGTCTGCGAGATTAGCCTGTGCGACGCACATTCGTTATATGTACTTAAATTGATGGTGCACCAGTTGGTCAATGCTTCCGAGCTATATAGGAATGCAGTAGATTTGGAATGATATATAGGAAGAGAAAGGCAAAACTTGAGCTTCCGAGAAAACTTCACGCTCTAATCTGATGTGGCATAAAGCTGTACGTTGTATTTTGGTACAATGTTTTTTCAGTAAATAATTAACTTAGCTTTTACTTGCTTAGCAAGTATTTGTCATTAGAAAACTTCTTTGTCAACTTTGATTCGAAATAAGACTAGTTAATGGCATTTAAAAAAAAAATAATATTTTTCTTTTAGTTAAATATCTTATATACAACAAATGCGCAGTGCGCAGTTATTTCTGTTGCATTGGAACGTGCTGAGGACTGTATATAATCGGGTCGGCAATTGTCGAATATTGTAAAAGGACAGTACCCCACAAGGTCTGCTATGCACAGTAATGCTACGAACTGTTTATCTTAAAAGCCGGGCCTATTGGCTATTGGTGCGATCCTCGTGAAAAGCCGAGTGCACATTATAAACGACTAAGCCCTAAAAGTGAAAAAAAGGAAGAGAGAACCAGAGAGACAATCGAATTTCCGTGAACCGCCATAAAAGCAAAGACACGCTCGCCATTATCACGCAGCCACAATCGAAGCAGCATACATATATATATATATATAGGCAGGTAGTGAGGTAGGCCAGGCCCACACGAGCTTTCCCCGCCCGGGAAAAACCTCCGTAGGAAAAATCACGGGGCTATATATATAAAGTAACCTCTCTCCTCGGAACTCACCAGGACAAAAGTATAAAAGAAGACGACTGCGTCTTCCACCTGAGCACAGATGAAGAAAAGAATAACGTCTCGCTCAGACACACCAGGTACACTCCTATATACGCGCATTCGTCTATATATATATGCAGAGAGAGAGAGAGAGAGAGAGACACGCATTGTGCATCGGTGAAAAAGGCGCGCGCGGGCGCGCAAAAGAGAGAGATAACAATGTTCAACTTCCCCGTATCCGTAAAGCCTCGAGATCTGTTATAGAAGCGGAGAAGAAAAGTGTTTCCCGAATCTTTGCGAGTGTATAGGCCCGAGGATGCTTTCGATAGGGGAGCGAGAGGAGCTGAGGGAATCCTTTGAAAATTTCGGACTTATCTCGGAACATCTGTTAACAGCCCGCAGTCCTCTCTTCTATCCTCGCTGCAGTCGCATTCTTCTTTTCATTTTTTCCTTTTTTTCCCTTGCTTTTGATCCCTGCGCGCGCCTCTTTTTCTTTGTGGAATCGCTTATCGTTTTCTCGCTTTCACGGCTGTCGCGCGACCGTCTGTTTTCCCTTCCCTGCGCTCCATTTTCACTTCTTCTCTCATCGGATTATGCAAAACTGTTTGTCCCAAACAGTCCTTCTCTCACTCACTCTCTCCTCTGCAGCCTCCACTTTTTGTAAACAATTTACACGTTCGATGTTTACAAAGCTCGAATTTTTAATGCATCAGATATGTTTTCGGGAACGTATAAACTTGCTCTTATCGCTATGCCCCCAGTCCGTTAATGCCACCTGATTCACGTGGACAAAATGCAACAAATTTGTGCCATGCAAAAAAAAAATTGTCGCAACAAAATTCAATATGAATGACTAATGTTGCCGATCGATAAAACAGGTCGGTGCCAGCTCCCCTAAAACCGTCTAACTCTCCCAATATGCTCGACATGTACGCCGTTATACGCAGCGTTCGACATAAAATTTCTCTCTCGCTCTCTCTCTCTCTCTCTCATTCTCATATCCCAGGCATTGCGTTCCGTCCCTCATCCTTTCTTTCATTGGACAAGAGAGAGAGAGAGAGAGAGAGAAACGAAGGCAGGAGGCATCCGTTCGCGTCGTTCCAGTTCTCTCCTTCTCAGTCGGTTTTGTGCGCGCCGAGCAGTGGCTGGGCTATCACAAAGGACTTTTTCGGCTGGCCTCTCTCTCTCTCTCTCTCTCCCTCTCTCGCTCGCTTATACCTCGATGGCAGATAATAGATAGAGAGAGCGTGCGCGCAAAAGAGAGGTAGAAGGGGCCCCGACGGCTGTGTGCTCGCAGCTCCTTTACCTGTAAGGGGCAGGTGGGACCCGGCCTCAATACCCACAGAGGGATGTGGGGCTCCTTCTTCGTCGTCTTCTTCTTCTTTTCCTGCTGTTGCTTCTTCTCCTCCTTCGTCTCTCTCTCTCTCTCTCTCTCTCTCTCTCTCTCTCTCTCTCTCTCTCTCTCTCTCTCTCTCTCTCAC
>UELV01178684.1:0-15301 GCA_900490015.1 Megastigmus stigmatizans | reverse complement strand
CTCTCTCTCTTGGCCCGGCTGTGTACAGCGCGCGGCCTCTCTTTTTTCCCCTCTCTCGCCGTATCAGTGGGACCGCATACGACTTTAGGCCCTGGTTCACATAGGAATAACAGCGAAAGATGTTGAGAGTTTGCCGAAAGGCGCAGACGGATTTTCGAAGGAATCGATTGAAATTCGATTCCGATTACTTAAATTTCGGCTATTGGACTGCACTATCCAAATCGTTGTAACGTTAAACCCCTGTTCTTGATAAGCTTTGAGTAATTCGTAAAATATCAGCTGCTGCTTCTTTCCTACTCTTTAGAAAAATTGTTTGAACTACAGATTCGAGCATTCAAATTATCCGATTCGCCATTTAAAATTTAAAGGGTACATTTCTTCAAATTCCAAAATCACTCTCACAACAAGCGCTTAATGTAATGATGCACGAATTTTATGAATTAGTGTACTAAATGTGACACTTGAATCGTATGATAGTATTCACAACTGTTTGTGAAATAAAAATCAAATACCTAATTATCAAAAATCACACCGAATTCTCTATATCACAGCTGTGAATAAAAAATTAGTTTTTCCGCAGTTCATTTCATCCGCTCAGTTCCTTACTAAACGTGTCTATATTAATAATTAAAATTTTCAACAGCTATACAAATAAAAAAAAAAAAAGAAACCGTGACATTTTAAATCATAATCAATCTAATCCAACTTTCATTTCGTCATTCGTTCATAATAAACGCATTCACCCTCGCATATTCACCGGTTCGAGTCGGTTTGACGCGGAATTTTAATGAAATTATTTTCTCGGATATTCGTAATACACCTTTTGTAACTATATATACATACACTATGAAAAGTAAATAATTTATAGTTGATTCCCATTAAAAATCGAAAGACATTAGGTAAAATGAAATTTTCATTGTTGGCATTTTTTGACGAAAATTATTTCTATCAGGCGAAAAATATTTAATCGCTCCTATCCGAAATGCAGGAAAGAATACATAAACAGCAGCAGCAGTAGCAGCAGCGACAGCAACACGACACCGATGTGAAAAGCCCCTTAAACTCCCGACATCGTCTCTCTCCTTCTCTTTCTCTCTCTCTCTCTCTCTCTCGCTTCCCGTCAACGATGCAGGGAGCCCCAAGCTCACCTGACCTGCTCGGTTCGATCCTTCTCTCTCGCGCTCAGCAGCTCTTATCGTACCCCCTCCCTCTCTCTCACTAGCTCTCCCTCTTTCTCTCGCTCTCAGCTTTCATTGGGCCCGCTTATCTTCGTCCTTATTCGGACGCCTGTGTGCCGTGCTGTCGGCTCACCTCACTTCTCTCCCTCTCTCTCTCTCTATTATCTCTCTCGCTCTCTGGCCGCCTGCCCGCCCGTGTGCTCTTTACGCGCGCTTTGTCGGATTAGCTAACTCTCTTGTGTATAGCTCTCTGCCGATCTGCTCTTCGTTGTTTTGTCTCTTCCCTCTCTTTATAGGGATTCGTTCTCTTTTCTCTCTCTCTCTCTCTCTCTCTCTCTTTCCCTTTTCTTCTCTTTCTCTACTATACCCGGCAGCTATATACTATTGCTCTGCCTCCTCCCCCCTTTTGCCCGAGTTCCACTATTGTTTATTACGGGTTCCATCGCGATTCATTATGTGTCTGTGTGTAGTGATTCTGGAAAATTGAAATTTATGTACGATCGGTCTTTTGTGTGTGTGTGTGTGTTTGCGCAGCTGATAAGAGGCTTTCGGGATACCGCGATAAGCCACGAGTATACACGAACTAATGTTTGCGGCTGTATTACGGAGTTGTAACTGTGTATTTGCATTTTTTTTCTTCTTTTTTCTTTCACTTCCTTATCGCACGTCCGTGAGTACACTGAACCTGTTGATCTCAAAATATTTACTTTTAAAACGTTTCTTTGTGTGCTTACATTGTTAACGGCTGTGATTTCACGTCGCGTTATCTCTCTAAACCTACATCTTTTTGTATTTACGCTATCAGTACCTATTATATGATCTTTTTTTTTTAAGTAAGCAAATACTTGCTCCGAAATCATAATTTGCTCCAAAGTATATTCAGTATACCAAATAGTAAAACCGGAAATTCGTATTATATCAATGACTATAACCCCTTTTCTATAACATTTTCTAATATTTTTCTAATCTTAAGCTTATCGTGGAAAGGAATGTTTAGCCAAATGCCTATTTTACAATAAATCATCACTGGCAGTGGGTCTTGCCTACGCAGATCAGAGGCAGCATCGTGCGGCACATCCGTTAAAATGATCATTATACCATTTTACTGGTCAGTGTTCTCACGCTCTCGAGAACCACGTGGGCATTATCAGCATCGAACAGAGATACATATAGACATACACAGAAAGAAAAAAAGAAAACTCGAGAAAGAAGAAAGGCTGGTTATACGGTCGCGGCGGCTATGGCTGGTACGCAGGAATCAGAGGTCCTCTCGTGTGCACAAAGAGGCCCAAAAATCCTAACCTCACTTCCATCCTCTTATCTCTTTGGCCTCTCTCTCTCGCTCCTTATAAACCCTCGTCTCTTTCCTCTCTCCCCCCCCCCTCTCGCTCTCTCTGTCCCTCTCGCCTATTATAAATCCGCCTGCGGCTCGTTTCGGCTCGATCTTTTCGTCTTATACATACCTGGCGATTTTTCGGTACACGCACATGGACACACAGACACACACACACACACACATATATATATATATACAGGGACGGACAGAGCTCGTGCTGCTCGAAAATTCACTTTGTCCTCGCTGCGGGAGGTTTACTGCCGTGAGTTTTTATCCGTCACGATTTTTCCTCCTATTGCTGGTTTCCCTCTTCTTCCTTCCTTCTTCTGCCGTGTTCGACATCAGCAGCAGCAGCAGCAGCGCGTACTATATAATAGCTTTCGTCGATATGGCCTCGTGATTTTTCGTGACCTGCGTTTTTACGAGTTAGGGCTCGTTAAGTCGCGCCTGAGACAATGAGCCCTGTTTACACGCGGCCATAAGTTTTACCTGCAAAAATTGTAAGATCTGGTGCGCTCGAAGTCCAAGTGTCACCTGTTGCGCCTATGGGTTTTACTGCCTAGTGTATATATACTTGGGTGGGTTACCATTGTGTGCGCTCTCTCAAAGTCTATATACCGTCCGGCATGGGTACAGGAGATGAGGGCCTATATCTACTTACTGATGCTGCCGCTGCTGCGGATTATACTGGCTTTATGAATACCAAAAAGGACTGATTTCGTTTATATCTGCAGCTGCCGTTAGTTGGACATTCGAAAAATGATGTATCGAACGGAATGCTTTATTTTCTTTGCTTCGCTGAAATTGCTTCTTTTGCTTTAGCGCAAGTATATTCGTAACTTCTGAATTATGAATTCGTCCTGGAATCTCTAATATGGACAGATCGATATTATTTCTTTAGTATGTATGGTGAGGAAATCATGACTCTGCATACCGGCGCAATCTACATTTGTATTTTTTACTTTTTTTTTTGTTCGCAAGCCAGACCCAGATTTCTTAATGCTCGAGAAATTTAAATTTGCATCAAGGACTGTGATTTAATAATGATTGATGCATCGATGATGTGCTTTGCAATGAAGATGCATTTTCGGACAGAGTGTTACTATATATAGGCATGTGTGATAACAAACGGATGACACACTTTTGTTGCGAGGAAAAGGATATAACCGAGTCTATTCAGCAAATTCTAGTATAATTGAAAAAAAAAAAAAAAAAAATTACAAATAATAAGAACAGCAGAATTTTTTGAGTAATTATATTTAAAAGAAAGTAATGGTAAAAGTTAATTTAATATTCTCATAAATGATAATTGTTTAGTTAATGGAATTTGAAAAGCATTTCTTTTTCTTCATATCGATATAGGTCGCATCTGAATGTTTATATAATTGGCTTTAAAGTTTTTGAACGTTCAAGAATAAAATCCGTTATGGCGTTCGTGAGAAAGAAAAAAAACTGAAAGGTGTCCCGGGATAAATCCGAGCTTCTAACTTATCTCGTTTCATCGCGCTCGATTGATTGATGAATTGGAGAAACTCGTATATATATCGGAAACTCGTTATGATAGCGCTCGCGCGCGCACACGGAGAAAAAGCAATATAGAAATGCTTCGGAAAATATGTGTGTTGCGCAAGAATTTTCGTCTTACGATTATCTATCCCACATATGAAATTGTCGGCACAGCTGATGTTGATTTTTGTACGAATGATTCTTTATGCTTCCCTTATGCAACCAAAACGTGTTCTTATATACTGGTGCAAAGTGAAACATGCTTATAGTTGCAAAAGTTCGGATATTAACCCTTCGAATGGCATCGATGTTATATATCGGAAAAACGCCCCCTGATAATACTGAAAAATTTCGCCAAGCAATATCGCGAGAAAAAGACGAAAGGTTCTCCTCTCCTTTTGGACTGGCAGAGTTCGGCAAGGACTCGTGGCTGTTGCGGCTGCGGCGGTGGTGGCGGCGTCGTCGAGCGAATTCCTCGGCTTTTGTTTGCTCCCCCCCGGTAGCTTTTTCGGTCTCTCTCTCTCTCGGTTCCCTCCTTCCTTTTCCCCCTTTCACTCTCTCTCTTTCTCTCTGTCTCTCTTATGGCTACCTATGCTTGCACAAGATAAGAAGGCAAACTTGTCTCCGCGTACAGATGTTATATTTACAAGAATTACCGAGCGCGGCCGGTCGGTCCTTGCGTGCAGTTGCTGTTTGGTTTTCGGATTCGCCGGACTACTGCCGCCTCGCCTATATATATATATACACCTGTTCGCTCTTTCTCATCCTTTGCGCAGCCTCCCGCAGTAAGAGATAAAACTCGTCCTACCATCTTTTCAAAGGCAAACATGTAATGACTCGACTAAATGCTGCTATATACTCTCTTGAGGCTTATAGTTTTTCTGTTTTTCGTGCGTGTCCAAGTCCCTTTGGGAAGTTATATCCCTATTAGTGGATTCTGCAAATTGGGATTTGGTTTCGCTAGCATTTAGGATAAGGCGAAATGAACAAAAAAATAAAACAAAAGAGTTCCGTGTTCGGTTGACACCAGTTTTTCAACTAATATTATTGATAGCGTCATTTACTTATTTGAGTTCTAATTGAGTAGTTTATTGTGCACGTTTTATTGCCAATGACGTAAACAATGAGATAAGAAATGGAAATTTTTACTACGAGTCTTACTATCAATGAAAGTAAAGCGGAAATCGATTTTTGACTGTACAGATCTGTTAGTCATTTATAGGGATGCCCATCATATAGAAAGCACGTAACAACTCTCAGAGTATTGCGAAATCGGAAGTTATAAATCCAACTATTTTTATCGCGACTAGCAATTAGGAAACTATATTATATTTAGTAACGACGAATTCTTGAAAAAAAGACTCAGATTACTCATTTTACTATATCTATTGAACGCGATATCCAAATAACAGTTAAATAAAATAAATAGATTATATATGTTAAACAATTAAATCGTTTACGTTGAGAAATGGAAAATACTTGAATGTTTCACATACGGTATATATCAAAATTTTACTCGTTAAGAGAGTTGACATTAACTTTCTAAAGCGACTGTAAATACTGGCAACTTGGTATACCAGAATCATAAAGCTCTAATTAACGTTTTAAGCGAAGAGCTGGAACATTTGCACCCATCAGGAGATCCTAATGATAAATGCTTGATTTCAGAATGCATCATTGGACAGCAATCCATCGAGCCCAGCGAGCATCGGTGGTGGCGGTGGTCGCAAGGAGACCAAAGGCAGAAGGAAACAGAGCTACCCGAGCAAAGCGCCAACCAGCCCCATCGATTATCACAACGAGTCCATGGAGGAGCAAGCGCAAGACTTTACTTCCTGGTCGCACAAGCTCAAGGGAAAGGTAAGTCATATGCAGAGTCAAATTTGAATAGTTGGGAAGAGCAGCGGATACATTGAGATTTTTTTTTATAATTTATCAACTTTGGTAGACGTAGAGAAAAACGTATTAATTCACAAGTTGATGATATATATCAAAGATTTCATTATTTCACTAAAGTTATTACAGTTTAATCTATATAATCTTTAAGAACATTCTTTTGGATAATAATGTATAATTAACCTGGTAGAAATTGATCTAATTTTATCGAGCCACTCCGCTAAATAAGCTAGGCGCCCTGATAAAACTAGATAATTTTCTACCAGGGTATAGTTTTTTAAACAATGCGCATGCTGAATGTTTCAATACCGATTAAATTTCATGTAGGAAAAAGTGTCCTATTGCATAAGACCGCGAATTCAACTTATGAGCACATTCAAAGAAGCAAGGCATCTGTATATCACTCAATGATTTTTTTCGCAGGTGCAGGAGGATCGTAAACAGTCGATGGATCAACAGTCACTGGTGGCCGGCGTTGGGGTAGGCTGCAACAACAACACGACCAGCAACGGCAACGGTGTGGCCAAGAAGGTGGACATGGCGTGCACAAACTGCGGCACGATGACTACGACGATCTGGAGGCGAAACATGAAGGGCGAGATGGTCTGCAACGCGTGCGGCCTCTACTACAAGCTGCACGGGGTGAATCGGCCGGTGACGATGCGCCGCGACACGATACACACGCGTCGGCGTAGGCCCAAGGGCGAGAAGCCCATTAGGCATCGAAGTATGTTCTAATAGCTTTTGTATAATAGTTTTTAGTCCTCTGTATACTTTTTGGAACTACCTAAATATCACAACCCAAAGGACATTATAGATCCTTTTGCACAAAATTGTGTCTTTTGAAAGAAAGTATTTAACGTATTTTTAAAAACGTCCCATTTATTCAGAAACTACTAATGTTTCATTTCTTTAAAATCAACTTCATTTTCTCGAAATATTTTATAAGAAAGCTTACATTTTTAGAAGATTTTCAAAATGTCTTTTTCTGAAAAATCTAACGTACGTTCTGTTCTAATTGTAGAAAAAGTCGATAGCGGAACACCGGGTAATCAACAGCATCCCCCGCATCCACTTCAACAACAGCCGGAGCCAATGGACCCAGAGAGTGCAGACATGCTCGAGGCGCTCCGACGCCAAATACAGCCCCATTTGATGATGGCGGCGCTGACGGCCCCAGCGCAGGCAAGTGTACCACAAATACGACCTGGACCCCTTGGCAGTACTCCCATCAACTTGAGCATTCCTCTCACCACCTTTATGATGCAAGTAAGTATCGCATTTTTTCACTTCTTTAGAATTCGTGAATGAGGGAGCGGTTTTACATTTATTTTGGTGATTATTAAAAAATTTTAAATTCATATTCAAAGAATTGCAATCGTGGACTTGATCAATGATTATTTAACCTTGATTATTGTTTCATTCATAAATATATCCGGAGACATAACATTACAGTTTTCCATCATGCAATTCTTACCAAATTATAATAATTCGTTTCATCATCGGTTAACTGTTTGAGCTTTAATTTAATTTCTTATCTTTTTTTTATTCAGCACGTGAAGCAGGAAGTGCCCGATGTCGACGACCTAGAGGATGATGGTGACGAGGAGAACATCTCGGACGTGCCACTGAACCTCGTTGCCACATCGTTCGCCGAGGAAGCCCACTGACGTGTCGCCAACAAAAATCACTACCAGATGAAGCGAATGAGGAATCGCAGTGACGGCAAAAATCTGCGATTTTAGATACAAGCTGTGTATATGTATATTTTTACATACGAAGACTATGAAAAAAGAAGATTCGAAAAAATTGACAGGTTGAAACTCAATCCTTTTTTGATGAAGTAAAGACGAGATTATTTGCGTACGTACGGCGTATAGTAATAGAGGAGGTTTAAATTAAGACATGATAAAAATCTATTGATATTATAAAGTCGCAGTATTAACAAAAAAGAAAATAGGGAAGATGCGAGAAACGGCTACACTCTAATTGTAAATAGAATTAAAACGTATACGAAGATGAGGAATGACGAAGAATATTTTTATACAAAATTTTCTATGCGTTCACGAAAGGAACTTTTTTGGTAGGGTGAAAGAGGACAGTTGTGTACATAAAAAAAAATACAAGGCGGGCGCAGCCGACTGTCTCATTTTCATTTCAAACGGCAAATTTAACTATAGGAAAGCGATAATGGGATAATTGACTATTCTATCATTAATGCTAAACGCTCTCTAAACTGTCTCTCTAAAAGTTTGTTGTCTGAAGCTTCAATTGTTTTCGCTGCGTGTCTCGACCAACAGAATCTTAAATGATTTTTGGGCATTTTAATGTATACACTGCGTGCAAGGAATGTGTTTTGCGTTGACAATTGGGCGATCGAAAAATAATGTTTAACCTAAACTATTTATGGGTTTTCGACTACTTTTAAACGCAAATCACGCTGCTTGCTTTGAAAGCAAAATGAAGACGTAGCCTCTTTTGTCGACAAGCAGCGAGACTGAGCACTTACCAATACCAGAAACCACTTGTTGCCAGGATTATTACTTTTTTTAATCTTAAGTTGCTATCTTCGTAGCCTTTTCGCTGTCTTTCATTTATAATCTTCTTTTTTATCGTTTTCTCTATCCAATAATGGACGAGAAAAGAAATGATAACTCAATGCTCTCTGATTTAAGATTAATATTTACGACGAAAATACTGTATATAGTATTAGATAGCGCGTGTGACCCGTAGGTAATTTTGTTTTCTTTTTATATTTTGTTTTTTAAGAGTGTAAAATTGGTTTATACCCAGAAAATGAAATGTGTGCAATATCAATATGTGCAACTTTTATTGAAAATTTGAGCTACAATATAACGTCTTTAAACTTTCAAATGGAAAAATTGATCTCATAGAATTTTCAAAACTTTATAGCAAAGTTTCGTTGAATTGACAGTTAAAGAGTTTAATTATTTAGGTGTATATATAATATTGAAAAATGATCAATATTTTATTTTTGAATTCAAAAATATTTATGAATATACACTGTTATAAAAGAAGAAATATTTCACTGTATCGAAGCAAACCATATTAATGATTATCCCGTAACTTAATATAGAATGTGCACATAATGATAAAGCAGTTAACGTTTCTTTTCTATGAATTTAATCAGTAGTTGGAGAGATGGAAATAAGTTTTCATCATTAGCTTTTAACAAGTATTATCTTACTTACCGTAAGCGAGTTTTCTCAATCTAATTTTTTTTTGTTCGTTTTAAGTATAAAATAATCTAAAGATGAAAAAGGCATTAAGAATTTCGAGTATAAAAGTTGATATACACAAATTGGTCATCGAGCGACGCATGCGAGGGGAAAAGGAATAATAAGTCGAAGCTCGTAAGACTTGTGTACTTAAGTTTATTGTAGGAGGAGCTCAATCTCACTTTGTTCTCGTCCCCGCATCGTAATACTCGTTCGTAGGGATGTCATGTTGACAATACCCCCGAAATCCCTCGAGGTAGTAAATTTCAGGTAGACCATCGATAAAGTTCCTCGGTATCTATTGTGTACATTTTCAATAAGTTGAAGAGCTGAAATAAATTTTTTATGTTTAATACTTATTTTACATGAAAATTATCGTCCAAATAACTGAATTATGAAACTTTTTTGATTAAAAAGAATTAATATAATTTATACGCAAGCTCTTTGTTAAAATTAGTTATTCGGTAAACTATCGAAGATACTGAAGTTATTGAACTTATACAAAGATACTTAGGAACTTTCATAAGGGGATCACTTCATAACTTAAAACGTTATTTTGGGAAATGTGTGATTTTTTCGGTTTTCTAAATTTAAAACTGTAAAAAGTCAAAATTGCTTATGTAAATAATTACTAACTTATTGATTTTAAGTCCATAGATCATGAGTTGATAAATCTAGTTTTAATAATAGAAAATTTATTTTTATACATCTTTTAAACTTGTGAAATTTATGTTATAACTGTGACTTTTGGAAAGGCGATCACAATATTTAAGACTTAATTACAAAATCTTCTTAATTGTAAAATTTATGTTTTATCCTTCAAATTATAGAAAATTATTGTTATACTGCATTTCTTGACTTCAGTTTTGGAAAATATGAAATCGAAGTACAAATGAAAATGGATGGAATTATAAATGTAAATGCGTTCTTTAAATTTTGAAACTATATTGAAAGTTATTTAGCTGATCCCCGTCGAAAAATCTCAAAATTTTACTTCGCCTCGTTAGCTGCTGCTTGCTGTCATTTCACTTGAGCCTTACAACTTGTAAAATTTTCTTAAAAATGAGTAAATATATTTTACTGTCAAAGCAGAGACATTTGCATTAATCATCTCTGTGACTCTACATGTCGCAAATCTGTCTCATACTTTCGACTTTAGTCAGAACGGGTATTATAGAAAAGGGAAATTCCTTAAATAGCGCATAATAAATACACACAAATGGCCAGTGCATCGATAAAAGATGCGCCTTGTATTACATAAACCTAATGTACTTTGCCAAAAATAGTTTTAGTACTTTGTAACATAGAGCATTATTTAGTTAAGGGCATCAAACTTCTTACTTTCTTTCTCCCTCCCTGTCTCTTTATCTCATCTCCGCTCTTTCTCCATTTCTCCTTGTTTTGTTTGTAGTGATATTATTTAATTACTTTTTTTCGTCGTGTGTGTCTGCTTTGACAGTATAAACAAATATATGAAAGATTTTAAATCATCTATACCGTAAATTTAATTAAACCCGTTTAATTAATTGCTTAATTTGTTTAATTAATTGCTGTAGTAAATTAATGAAATAATATAAATAAATTTTTTTGCTTGGGAGATTAATGCAAAGTGATTTGTTAGTATTAATAAATTTACAGCACAACTGCATTGATACAAATGGATTTAATCTATTTTTCAATTTTAGTCAAATGGTTTTATTCAGATCAGTAAATTTGAGACAACAATTGTAAAGCACCAACGTAAACTGACAAACTGGGCAAGTAGCAGCGAAGAGAGTCTAGCTTAGTCGTTGTTGGAGGAGCCTTATAAGCGTTTACACTTAAATAGATATGCGATATAGTTATGTATTATTATATAGTAATTACACTCACAATGTACGAGTTTGCCTGCTGCAACTGCTGCACTTATAATGTAGTTAATAATCAACGAGGCATTTTACTCTCTGTATCTTTTTCTGTTTTATTCTGTTTTGTTTTTTAAGTATTTTGTGTATTACTCGAGCCAAGCATCAAAGCATAATTGTGAGATTTCGTGTGTAAGGTTCGTTAAAAAATCTCAAATACAGTTAGATTACACATGCAACCCGTTGAGCTGGCAGCTTGATTCAAGATATATAAGCGAGATATTTTTCGAAAACAGTAATGAGATTAGCCAATTTATCGAAGCAATAATATTTTGTGCCACCGTAACGCAGTCGGATTTTTTTTATTTATTTAATTTATTTTTCAACCCAACGTCATTATTCTTTTGTAAGGAAATCTAATTGGTATATTTAAAAATATTTTATTCTTATGAATTCAATCACAAACGCATTAACTATTTTACTCATTTGTTTTTGACCAATCGAGAAAAGAATGCAGCCGTTCACTTGGAGATAATTGTATGATAAAAATAAAATTACACATGAGAGTAGAAAAATAATTGGTTAAGTACAATTCTTTTTTTTTTAATAAAAACATAAATTCACTGAAGCTTGAAGACTTCATTTGTTTCATAACTAAAAAGATGATCGATATTCAAATTATCTTTTTTCGTTCATTAGGAAATAGATCTAACTTATTTTTCTACATCTAACAGTTTGTACTTAATGGTTCAGCAGTGAACAAGAGAAATAGATGTACAATTTTCTCCATGCATTCTCTAAGTAATAATTGCTACTTCATTTAGTCAACAACTTCAAAATACTCATTTTTTGTTATCATTAATTTATGAAATGCGAAATAAAACTGTCGATTAATTTTCTCGTGTTAAAAAAAAGTTCGGCAATTATTGCGCTCGTGATACTCGTACACGAATCGAAGGCTATATATATATTTCGTCAATGGCATTCGTCACTCATAACGTCGACACACGCATAGGCATTTTTTTGTTCTTATTATTATTATTATTATTATCGTTCGTTGCTCACCTTCTTTGCCAGTCACTATTTTCTCAATTTTACTGTCGCGAGAGTACGAATTAAAAAGTCTATATACGTTTCTCAAAGACCATAAGATAACGCGGAAGCCCAACGGATTTTCGTTATTGTAATATTTTATTATTATTATTATCATTGTGCTTCGGGCTTTCGCGACTTAACTTGTAAATATTTATCGTACACGCATAACCTGAACAATCGACAAATTCATTAGTTTTGGAAGCTCTCTAACTAATGCTGAGGATATTTTTATATAACCACTACGATTTTTAACCGACCGAATATTGCTATTTTGTTATATGAATATACGATGTATAAATAATGAGTATATATATAATGAGATATATATTATCGAATTGAATTTCAGCGACGCGAGCATATAACATGGCATTAAAGTAATAATCCAGTAGGTAGAAGTGTTAGCCAAGCGGGAGCGCGCGCGATTGTTTTTATCGCGAACGGAAAAGGGAAGAATTCGCTGCGGTGTAAAGTTTTACCGATATCATTCAAATAAAGGTTCGCTGATTAGCCAAAACGCAATTTACCCGCAGCGTCGCTGTGGTGGCCGATTTCGTTCGAACAACCATAATAGCGAGAATAACACGCGCGTTTTTTCCCCGAAGGTGAAAGGTAATTCTTAAGTTGGCCAAAAGAACACAAAGAAGGGCGCAGTCGAGGCTTTTTTTTTTATATTAACGAGTAGATTTCGTTCTCTTACTCATCGTCAGTATTTCAGATTCATGGTTTTAGTGGATTTTTAGCGATTCTTTTAGTTTTTACTGTTTTTTTTATAGATTCTTTTAAATCGATGCTACTTAACAAAGACAATGCTCTACTTAATTACATTAATTTTAATGGCTCTCTCGTATTTTTTGGCTTTTCAAATTACCGCTCGATTCGATGATTGGTCGAATTATTAGATAACATAGATTAATAAAAAAAAAGAAAAGCGGTAAATAATAAGCTTGCACCGTTTCCGTCCCGAGCGAAAAGCCTTGAGAAAATAAAAACTGTACTTGGTTATTGTAAGGGAGAAAATATTTTCAAATTGTGGATATCCCGACATTTCGTTCGCATTGTTGAAGCAAAGTATTTTTCTAACTATGCGTAATAAAGTGAAAGCATTTTTTCACTAGTAAGAAAATTTGTACGTAAGCATAATGTGAATCTCGATCGACATTGCGAAAGCGAAAGAACAATGTTGTCTTCGTGCAAAAAATACTATTTTGTCGAAATCACTTTGATTCGTTGGAAGGCGAATATTGTCATTCAAATTTTTCGAAACCTTTGCGTTGGTTTCACGAATACCTATTAACTATTTATCGCGATATGAAATTATTTTTTTATAAGGAGGCGCAGAATGAATTCGAGTAAAAGGATTATGATTGACTTATATAAACAGGCAGCTAACTATTGCTCATGTATTATGGGATCGAGAATATTCGAAACTGTTGTATTGATTTATTGAGTATTAACGAGGTAAAAGAAAAACGATGCTAATGTGTGCGAATAATCTTATGGAAGAGAAACTGTAAATTGAGATTTTCAAAGTGTAAATATATGAGATTTTTGAAAAATGAGAAATAATTGTATCATTCGCAACGGAAATGGGGACATGAAACTCGAGCATCAAGTGTTATTACTTCTCATTTGCGAAATTCTTACCGAAAATGTCAAAAAGGAAAGAAGTAATGATAAAAATGAAAAAAGTAGCATATTACTACGATGTAAGTACGTAATGTAAGTTAGGTTTTTTTCTCTCTCGTGGGCTTGGTCCAGCAGCTATTGAGATTATTCAAGGTTGTGTGAATCATTATAAGTATTTTTGCGAGAAGCGTTGTTGAATAGTGTAATATGTCTGCGAGCAGCTTGAGTCGCGAGGATTTTCCTTGGAGCCACGCCTTTCGTCATATGTCTTATTTTTTTGTTTTCTTTAGCAATTTGTGTCCTGTTTTTTTATGTTTCTTTTCAATATTATTACGCGAAAGAAATACTGTGATTTTTGGATTTCGTATGTCGTTTATTGCAGCAGACCGTTAAAAGTAAAGTAGTTTATTCGCTCCCATTGATAAATTGCCCTAAAACAAGTGGTCTAAACAAATCTTACGCTGTTGGCCTTAAAGTATTGCAAGTAATGCAATATTTGAAACGAAAGGATGAATTGAATTTGGAAAATATCTGCAATATACGGACGAAATCATGAAAGTCACTAGAAGTAACAGTGCCTTTACTTACACTAACTATGTGTGCGTATGAATATATATACATACGGAAAGAAATTTATAACGGAATCCGAAAGACGAAAATGAAAAAAGAAAAAATCAGGGGAATCCTCGATTAACTTACCTTTTAAGCGCAAGGACAAAACACTTCAATCACTCACTGTAATAAAGTATACAAAAAAAAGGTCAGTCCTGAAACCAATTTCTTATTTTGAGGCCTTTCTCTTTCTCTTAAGTTCTCCGCATAATGTTGATATATAAATAAAATATCTGCACTGAGGAAGCAAAAATAGAGGTTCTGCTTCCTCAGCGAACAGCAAGAAAACGCAAAAAAAAAAGGAAAGAGAATGGGAAGGAAGAAGCATTAGTTTTTTTAACATACAACAACACGCGCCAGTTTTTAGCCAACTTTTCTCTTATATTTTCTTTGTATTTTATATCTCGCGTGAACACATACGCACGTAATGTATAATTGATATTTTGTACTTCTCAAAGAGCCTTAACGATAATTAATACACATCCAGATACACATAAAAGCAGGTTTACTTAATTTATGATTTTACTTTAATTTATGTATTGCACGTGTTTTTAATTATATAATTATTATTATTAATTATTATTAATTATTTTTAAATTATGTAGAGCGAGAAGAGCACTATTTTTTTGTAGCGCGAAAGTCCTCGGTTTTCTCTGTCTTCGTTTCACCTTCATTTCTTTTTCTTTTCTTCCCAGTACGTAAAAACCGAGGCATAACTTAATTTATGTATAAATTGCCAACTGTAAGAATTTCTTATACATATTTCTTCGTATCCGTGCGTTTAGTGCAGGCTGCGTTTTATTCTGTCTCTCTATATCGCCTTCATCTAATTACGAAAAAAAAAAAATAAAATGGCAAAGCATATAATTTTTGACAAAAATCCAAAGCTCTCTAATGTATTATTTCGAGCACATGAAAGATGCATTTTCACGGAATCGAAGCAATTTCGATCTGGGTTATATATATATA
>UELV01178679.1:0-17297 GCA_900490015.1 Megastigmus stigmatizans | reverse complement strand
TTGCTAAACAGTATAGTAAAATCAGTTATTTATACACTAAAAAATATTACTTTTGAAATTGGTATACCAAGTTTTTAATATTTGATATAAAGTATAGTAATAATTTAGTAAGTAGATGCTAAATCTATGTTTTCGTTTGTTCAGAAATCGCGAATATATGTAAAGGAGCTTCGCGATTGTTTTTGTGAAGGTCACGTGACGACGCGCTGGTCTACACGACCAGGTTCCTCGAGCATCAACAACAACACTATACTCGCCCAACTCGCTGAGTCTAAAAGCGCGGTTGCCGGTTAACCTATAACTTTTGTGATCGTGATAAAAATTTTCAGAATGAAAAAGTAGCACTTGTGGAAGTCTCCACCAGGCGGCTACGGACTTTCTGCACAGCTTATGACGGCTCTCGCAAGTGGTGAAAAATTGACTCGGTTAGTATATAAGAGAACTTTCAACAAAATCCCTTACATGCGATTATGCGTTAAAGTATAGCGATACATCAGTATAGCGAAGTTTATAGGTATATTTATAAATTTATTTATATGTTTAGGAATACAATGACAGGCGAGCGTCTTTGAAATGTAAAATAAAAAAGGCGTGCGAATCCAATAAGTAAATTATCTAAAATAAGTATGTCAAAAAATGGAATATGAATTCATGTTTAATTTGATAATTCTAGAAAATAAGAATTTTTTCATGAAGTTTCTCGCAATTTTTAGTGAACTATTTTTCTCCGTGTAGATTTTGTATCTATACAACGTAAGCGTTTTTATTTTCTAATTGCGATTTAACCACAATATGTTGAAAGTACAGAACATGTATATAATACACTTTTACACATGAAGGTTCGTATACAGATTTTCTCGTTTATTTCAGATGTTTGAATAATGTTCTGAAAAGTAGATAGAAATCATAATATATATATTGCAGACGAATTTCTGGTAAAAGCCAAATTCTTTTTCATCCATATACATAGAGAAGTCTTAAACCAAGAAACTATTCCTTCAAATACACGCTGATTACGTCGTTTGATCTTAATCTGCGAAATTCATCCTTTGTGCAAAAACATTCTCTGAAAGCTTTACTTAATCGTTAAGAGAAAATGTTAATCGAGCTTCGCGACTTAAAGTAAAGCATCCTGATCCAAAGTAAGATGCCTGCTACCACTTCCGAAAATATAGTCCAGCCTCGAAACGTTCGCCCTCGAAACGTTCGCCCTCAAAAAGTCGGTCACCTGATTTTCCTCGCCAAATCCTTAGACGTGCTATGTGTTCCAAAATAGGGTTCGATTGGGAAAAGCTATTATTCTTGAGCGAAAATTTTGTAATAATCCATCAACATATAATAGCATTTAAAAATCAGTACAAAACTGAAATGATTATAAATGAAATTAAAATTCAATAGATTCATGACAGAAATAAAAGTTCTATTTGGAGAGAAATTTGCTTACTGTTAGTATTGTTATAGGCAGCAACTATATTAAAAGCAGTGACCTTCGATTTTTTACTTCAAAAGATGATTTATCTGATGCTTTTGTTGTATATTATTTAAAAATGATAAACATTTAACTTAGAAGTTAAACCTTTATATATATGCATGATTATTCAGAGCGTAAAAAGTCCACTGATTAAAGTATAACAGAACCATTCTTTTAAGTTAATTAAGTACGACAAAGTTGAAAAAAGATTAAGGCTAATCCTCTTTAAAACTACATCATCTTGCCATACCCGAGTGTTTCTACTTCCAAGCATTACAAATAACGTAGAATATTCCAATTGATCTTTTTTAACAAATCCGTCACTGCGCAGCTCTCGAATGGATTTCCAAATGAAACATTGACCGGTGTCTCGAGCTACGCAGATCCGGTTGAATTTATTTCCCTTAATCCCGTCCGTGCAGCATCGCTCATCCTTGAATTCTCCCCAATTATTTCCATCGGAGTCAAGCCTGAAAAATAGTAATGCATACGCGACAGTTTAGCCAAGTGCAATATCAGCGCTCGCATACCAAAGCTCGACTGCACAGCATATCTTTCCTGCCACGGTCATATCATCGAGTTCTCACGCCTCGACCCGCGCGAGGTACACTGACCCTGCTGCGCACGGGGAAAACACTGCAGGAACACAATATATACATATACACAAGCAGAACCTAGCACGCGAGCCCATCATCCGCTAGCAATTCCGAAGGCTGATGGGCCGTGCCGAAAAAACATTTTTGTTTTCACTCCCTTGACGCTCTCCCTTCCGAATCTACTTTCGGACCTATACCCCGGAGGAGGAAAAAGCCGAGCGAGCGCGCAGGATTTCTGCATCGCGCCGGTGGTATAATGGTATATGGTATATGGTTCTCTCTCTCTCTCTCTCTCTCTCTCGTCCCTTCCCTCTCGCTCGCACCGAGACGGAGAGGATATTGATTCAAGCGAGAGAGCCAACGCTACAAAGCGAGACGGAGCGAGCGAGCCAACTCTGTGAAATCCAGAGCATGCGCTCGAGCACGTCGAACTACGTGTATTGTGAGCGGCTGCTGCCGCGGCTCTCTCTCTCTCTCTCTCTCTCTTCCTCGCTCGCACAGTCCCACCCATTAGAAATGGTGAGCAGCCGAGCCGGGCTCCCTCTCTGTTCTCTACTCCTCCCCGTCCTCCGCCCCCACCTCCTCCACCTCCTCCTCATTCTGTCTTCCCTGCCGACGTCGACGTCGGCGTCGTCGTCCTCGCACAGACGCACGGCTGCTGTACTGCCGCCAGGAGCAACGCCGCCGCGAATTGCCAGCAGCACGGGAAACGCAAAGAGAAATAGGGAGGGAGAGAGAGAGAGAGAGTCGAAAGGGAGGAAGAGAAAAGCAGCGCGAGTGAATGGGCTAAGAGTGGATGGAGTCGATGAGGTGCAGGGCGAGGCTCGCCGTTTGATCCCAGTGAAGGAAGCATGCAGCGGCGGCGGTGGAGGCGTCACGTCAATCAGTGACGGATAGAGAGATAGAGAGAGAGAGAGAGGACAATGATCCTGCGGGGGAGGCTGCAGGAACGTCGTCGTGCCACTGCACCGGAGCGTCGAGCGCCGATCTGAGATATCACGCTCCTCAGCCAAGGCAAGGATCTGCGAGGAGTTTATATTTTCTCTCTATATTATCTCCTTCCTTATTTTTGCCTTCTCTCTCTCTCTCTCTCTCTCTATCTATCTCGCTCTCGCTCTCCCTCTCTTACCATTTTTCCATCCGAATTAGAATTTAAGAGGGGGATCTGCACGTATGCTTGAATAAAGACTAAAGAGTAAGTAAGTACTCGTTATAGGAGGCAGTTCAAGATGTTTCTCGACGGGATTAGTGCCCTTTTCGATACTTGAAAGATGATCTTAGACATCTCTTTCAACTCTGGATTCAAAATCATTTCCAGCTAACAATTTTATTTTCAATGCCTACCACCAATGCATAAAATTTTCCTAAAAAATTGAAAATTCTTCCAAAAAATCTGAAATTTCATATTGATTTCAAACCGTTATCTTTCAAGTCGTAATTAAGTATAGAGAACGTCAAATGTAAAAAACGGCAAAAGCGAAAACGTAAATTAAAAACTTTGCAGATCCGCAACGAAAGCAGAAGAGGAAGAGAAAAAAACAGTGCGCAGAGACAAGAGGAGAGATAGAGAAAGAGAGAGAGAGAATCGTCTCGAGAGCACTCGTCTTCAAAGGTCCAATAAATAAAAGTAAAGAGAGCGAGAGAGCGAGAGAGAGGTGAGAGGATGTCGGACAGCGATGACACGGACGGCTCGTGCGCCGACTGGAACGTCACGGGGGAGTGGCTCGAGAGCATGCTGCAGGAGCACCACGGCAAGGACTCCCGACCGGCCGTCGTCGACTTCACCGTCCGTCCCGGCTGCAACGCCGAGGAGAGCGTCCTCAGCGACATACTCGCGGTGAACGTAGAGTACAGACTAGCGCCGGAACAGCCGCCCCGACAGCTGAGCCTCATCGTTAAGCGGCTGCCCCTCGACCCCTACAGCCGCTTCTTCGTCACCGAAGCCCAGTTCGACTTGAGGGAGATCAGGTTTTACACGCAGGTAATGACTCGCGCCCGCTGACAAGGAGAATGCATATACCTGGTGCCGAGGTGCTCCATGCACTCGCTAAGAGTTATTGCGAGTCGAGTCTTTTTTTTTATGGACAAGATTCTATGATATAGATATAGATCTATTAGACTACCTACTCTCCAAAGTTTTTCGATCTCTTTTCAGCTATATTTGACATAGCTCTAGTTTCATTTCTATTTAGCAAAGTGGCATAAAAAAAGTAATCTAAACACGCATAGTGAGTTTTATAGTGCAATTTTTTTTAAAGATTTTTTTCGTGTTACGGGATAAGTTGAACGTTAGTTTCTTTTATTTGCAAGGAAGTTTATTACTTTTATAATGAATCAAAGACCTGCTTAAAATGCCAGCGCGATCTTATCCTTTATTAAATTAAACGAAATCCAATACCAGGCTTATCGGCAATGCAACAACTCTTTAATTGATCGGATTTTACACTAACTTGATAATTATCGCCGTAGTTGATGTAGTAAACCTTGCCCTATAAAAGACGTACTTTATTGCATTGTACTTTTTCAGTTCTATGCAATAATCGACAAGATATATCTCTAATTTAATTTCTTACAGCACTTTAATATCTATAAAAACGTTTCATAAATTTCTCTCTGCTCATGACGTTTAATCTAAATTACAATGAACTTTATGAACTTTAATGCAGTTAAAGAGCTCGAGTGATCATTATACTCGTCATAAAGAATGCATAATCTACTCTTCAAGTCAAATTTGTGCAAAAACATGAACAAAATTCTACCTAATTCTCAAATCAGAGATGCATTCACATATTCTATGTATTTTGCACAAAAGTATACGTGTGTTATCTATAACGCATTTTATTAAATTATACATACAATCGCATCAATTGTGAGGAGAAGAATTTTATAGTCTATTTAATGCCTTACAGTGTAGAAAGAAAAGTTCCCAATGACAATTGTTACGAAAGAAATACTAGAAGTAATTGAATTATTGGTTCAAAGACACTTCTGACTTTGACAGTCACGTAATGTAAAGAGTATTTTATATATAGATCATTGTTACTTTTAACAATTTTATTTCCAAATATAACCTTAAATAACAAGTCACTGGGAAAGTCGAGACTAAGCTATTCATTATATTATGACATACACACACACACATTTCATTTGCTCTACAAGCGGAAATCGCTTTAAATGGAATTCCTCAACTGTCGCATGCTCAATAAAATGAATAGTCACGTCCAGACGTAGACTATACTAGATATGAATATCATCGTGTATGCAAAGGATATTCTTGCGTTACTTTCATACGTATATAAGCGATAGAAACACCATATTGTGTTTATCGATTTTTTTATACGACGTTTTATTTCAAAAGTATTCACAACCATATGGAGTTTATGCCATTGACAATCAAACCCATGAATTGGAATAAAACCTCTGCACTTTTATCGAATGTTTGTCCCCGAGTTTATAGCTGAATGCGCTGGTCGCGCGCACCGTTCTCTTTTTCCGCAGGTCGTGCCGGATCTCGAGGTGTTCCAGAAGCAGAACCGCAGCGAGTCGTCGGCGGTGATCGAGTTGCCGATACCCCGGTGCATTCACGCGCACTACAGTCCTGCGGGTGGTAGCGCCGAGAGCCCGGTGCCGCCCGAGTCCTTCCTCGTCCTCGAGAACCTCGGGCCCCGCGGCTTCGAGGGCGCCCAATTCTCGCGCGGTCTCACCCTCAAGCAGGCCGAGGCCGCCCTCAACGCCGTCGCCAGACTACACGCCCTCTCGCTGACCCTCAAGGTCAAGGAGGGTAAGCCCCTCTCCGAGCGATACCCCTTCCTCTTCCAGACCGCCCGGGCGACCGACTCCTACCAGCAACTAGGCAAGTACCTCCCTTACTCGTTCCCCGGCCCGTTAAGCCCCCCGACAACCCGATAACCCGTCTTTTGTGCTCTGCCCACGCAGTGGAACGGGGCCTGCCGCAGCTGGCCCGCTTCCTGGAGCGGCGGCCGGGACTGGAGGCGGTGCTCGAGGCCCTCCTCGCTCTGCGGCCGCGCACCAAGGAGGTGATAGCGAACCTCCTGGCCCCGGAGGACCCGCTCGCCCTCATCACCCACACGGACTTCTGGTGCAACAACCTCCTCTTCCGCAGCGTCGAGGATGACTGCGAGTGCGCCATCCTCGACTGGCAGATGGTCACCTACAGCCGTCCGACCAACGACGTGGCCCTCCTCCTCGTCAGCAGTGTACCCACGGAGCTGAGGCGCAGACACACCCGGGCCCTGCTCGACCACTACTGGGCGACCCTCACCAAGACCTGCGCGAGCCTCGGCCTCGACGTCAGCGGCGAGCTCAACTACACGAGGTCCGACCTCGATCGTGATTACCGCAGGTCTCAGCTGTTGGCTCTCCTGCTCTGCATAGGCTCGGTAGACGTGGCGATGGGGGATCCCATGACCGAGCAGCGACTCATCGACGTCCTCGAGGACCTTCACAACGACGGCGTGCTGGCGATTAAGGACGTCGTCGAGGCCCCCCCGCCCAACGAGGCCTGAGCGATATATAAAGTATATATAAATATGTACTTTCGCTCTGTGCTCCTTGTTATCGTCGTTTCTCCTTGATTTGCGTACGTCGTGCGGTATACGAGCTGCTTCGGAGCTGCTTCGGAGCTGCTCCATTGTACTCGATTCACGATCCAAGTTTTTCTTCAGACATTTTCGTATAATAACACTTGTCGCTTTCGCTTACGAGACACATGCGGCTCTGCGGCGCGATAAGAGCACCTATTCTTTTTCACAGTATTATAGATATATTTATTGTCGATTTTATTTTAAGAATTGTTATATAGTTACTTTTCGAATGCGAAGTATTATAAAAACAAAAATTAAGTAATAGAACTTGTTATTGTGAATGTATTGATAATCAAAATATTTCGTAAGCTATGCGCTATTAAATTCGTTTATTAATATTTTACGAAATCGTTTTAACCCTTTGACTCTCCTTGGAATCCTCGTATACTATGTATTTATTAAAAAGAATTTACTTTTACTTTTTATAATTTTACAATATTAAAATGATTAAACTAAACTAATCGAAAGTTAGATCAGTTAATTCTAGTCGCGTTTACCTATTGCGAATGAAAACAAATAATTCAAACGAGACAAAAACGAGTATTCAGCACGACTCAAAACTTTGTACGCAGAGATAACACAAATAATTTGTCAAATGCAATGCCATTTAAATTATTTAGACTGCGCATGATAGCTTATTAGCAAGAATTCGTGCAATGCCGAACGTTGCTTATGATATTGCAAAGTAATCTATAATATAGAAACAGGTGAAGCTTATTATTATGTATCCACGCCAGAGAGTCAAAGGATAAAAAAAGCGCTTGTCAGTGATATTATATAAAATAACTAAGATTTTTGTCCATTACAAATCATTGCTTATCGATTTGTCACATACACGTCACGCGCATGCATTTCAGATGCGAACCGAAGAAAATATTCACAAGTACACGATATGTTTGAGCGATAATTCAAAGAGGATGAATAAAAGAAATGTTAGGTGTAAATTTGCGTTGACTAAAAAAAAAGAGAGAGGGAGACAACGTAAAGCGGAGGGAGATTATTTAAACCGCAAGGTCGCATCGGCACGGATGCTACTTAGAACGTCCTTCTAGCTCATTTCTTGCAGCCGCGTAGCACAAGAGCGAAACCATTGGTGCGAGCCGAAGCGATCGGCTTTAATATTAGTTATAGCCACTCAACTTGAGCTTGGATGAATTTTAATGAATAAATAAATATAAGTGAATCATTACATGATTAATTCAAGGAGTGACTATGGGGCAAATTTCAATGTTTGTAACTACTTAACGTACTTTGCGTAAAAAATATATAGCTTTTGGTGCTGTTAAAAACCGAGGACTTTATTTAAAACATGAAAAAAAAAAAAAGAAATAATGGTGCACATTAGAAATTACTTTTTTTATGACGTATAAATATAGATACAGTTTAACCTTCGTTAATTTTATCCCATTATCCGAGATACCTTTTATTATTTATGAGATGAAATAACATCACACAGTCCCTCCTTGAGGCCAAAGTGATACGTGGACGTTGTTTTTAAGCGCGATCGCAAAATAATCAAACGCCAACGAGCGGCTTCCATTATATACGCGACAAGAGGACTTGTGTATATTATATTGTATCCGCCAATTGATTTTGCATAAAGATGACGATTAGCATTAATTATAGGTATAATAATGAATTAACGAAAAAGTGATACAAGAGATGATTGACGTTACATTAGTATACTAAATCGCTGACAAATTGAATTTTTTTTAAATTGACAATATTGAAGCGAGCATTAAAATAATATTTATACCTCGTGCGTGCGCATGATTTTTTACATTTCAAGACGGTGTGTCATCGATGTCGACGTTGTACTTCTTTTAACTAAATTTGCGTGCTTTTAGCACATGACGAAACCAAAGTTTTGAATGGATCAATTGATAAAGAGCGGAAATCTTATTAACGATAAGATATACTGTTTTCTTTGATTGCGTACGTGATTTGAATTTTTTGCAAGCGACTATAACGTGACATGTAATTTCCTTATCTTATTAAAAAATTACTTTAATCAATATCTTACAATATAAAAGACGAAGACAAAGCGTCCTCTATCGAAATACAATTATCTAAGCCAAAGTAATGCCCATTATCTACATAACACATAAAGTATTCGCGATGCGGTCAACGTCAAGGTTGACAGCTAGCAGCTGTTGAGACAGAAAAATTACGATCCTTATTAATCACCAACAGAACCTAAACCGTGATTTCTCATAGTAGGATTTCTTGTTATTGTTTGTGCATTATTTACTTTATCGTAGAGCAAAATAAGACGCAAGAGACTTTAATTAACAAGCGATGATTTTTTCTATGCGAAAATGTAAACACTTACTTTTTAAGTTGATGAGATTACAATAAATGATATTATTATTACAATTAATTCAAATGTATTAAAAGAAAAATCAATTTTATGAAATGTGGATTTTTTGAAAATACATATGTGAACTTATCATTGTATTAAATGCACAAATGAATTTTAATGGGAGAAAAGTTTAATTAAGATTAATATCAATATCGAATTGTAATATATTGTATTGTAATTGAATTAGATTGAAACTGGCATTGTACCCTGCATAAAAGCAAAGAGTGTCAAAACGAAAAGAAATCGAAGCAAAAGCGCTTGGCATGCTCGTAATGTGTAAAGACAAGTTCGAAATTTACGAAATAAAAGACGAATTTCGGATATCAGTAAACTCCCTTAAATTTTGGGTTCATTTCGCAAATTAATGTAATACGCTTGCGCGTGCCTGCGCTCGTCCAATCGAGTCATATCGATAATATGTAGTATATGAGATATATGCTGGAAAATAGAACTTGCAATTTTTTATGAATTTTTCCGGAAAATACAGTGAAAGTAATTCTCGAGTGATGACGTATTTTTTAAATTTTTTTAATAACAAAATATGGTTTACGATTCTTTACTATAACATAATATTACGAATCTTTCTTCAGAATTCGAAATTTAGCAATGCAGTATTTTAGATATATTGTTATATATGGAAACACGGACTTAATTAAACTAATATCTTAAATTTATCGATTTTTAAAAAATAAATTAGTTTATATAATTTTATATAACTAAAAGCGATTATTAATCATATTATTTTTAAATTATATTACTCAACTGTAAAAAAATAATACAATAAAATGCTTTTTCAGCTTTATCGAATCCCTTCATTTTCATTTTTAACAACGTACCGTTGTTATTACATTTTGTTCACACTGTAGTTTGTAATTTAATACTACATTTCTTATACAATAAAACACCGTTAAAATTCTATACTATGTCAGTTTTCCTACTTAGTAAAACACATCATAAATTACAGAAAAGTAAATGTATATATAACATTTACGGGCTGTGCTTACGGGTATAAATATTTTTTTAACAAACATTTATCTTTCTCTTCTATGAACTACTTGTAATAAAACACATCAATGCAATCTCAACGTATACGTTCTTTATGACTCAGTTCCGCTTGGTTTTTCTTTATAAGTGCGTTAAAAAAACAGTGTTTTTCAGTTTTTCAGATACAATAAGTAATATCTTTACAGCATTGCATTCCCTTACGCGTTCTCTGCAAAAGTTGCTAACGAACTGCAGACGTGTATGCGCGAGCTCATCGTTTGAAACACGAGTCGTGGATAAACGATCGTGCGATGAACCGTTATTATCTTTACGGTTTAGTCATCATGAACGCAAAAAAAAAATGACTAATGAGGAAAAATGTAAAAAAAATACCTTTCGAATAGTCGCTACTGGTTATTACGAACATGTACTTTCGAAATAATTATTGAGCGAATGATTGACAATCTGTAGCAGAGTTAAAATTCTTTAACGTAATAGCAAAGAAAAGTTGGTCAAGTAATGATTATAATTTAGAAATGTGTTTTTCCATCAAGATTTCATAATCATTATAACTCTTATTCATGTTAAGTAAACATATTTAACTAGATTTAATCAACAATTTCTTAGTAAAATACACTTGTTAATTTTCGGTCGTTTTTCTATCGTAAATAGAATTTTTGTGCCATTCGTTTTTAGGATCCCCCTTTTTGACTACATAGCACATTGAATGATTTCTTTATAATAACAATGCTAAATATAATACGTAAAAAAATTGTCTATTAACTCACCGATGCAGTAACTCCACCAGCAACGAATGCGTTTCTTTTGTGTTTATTGGCTTTCTGGTATCTTGTATACAATTTTCGTCCAACCCAAACGGGAATGCCTGGAAAGTCGATTTAAATCATGTAGTTGAAGTCGCATAAAAGACTTTAGTTTTAAGAACGCCAATACGCAATGGCTTAAGTAATCTCATTATACCTATGATCATTGCAGGTACGGCAATGCCGGCCACAAGGCCAATACCAACTGGAGCGCCCACTAACGTTCCCAGTTGCCACAAAATCTTCTTCTTTCGTGACCACGGTTTTTTCCCCCAAAATGTGCAGCCGGACGGACTGTAAAAAGAAAATAATACAGTCAAGCAAAATGGCCTTTTTGTTTATTATGCCAAAAATAAAATTATGTAGTTATACAATTATGTAGGTTTATTAAATAGCCTTTTTTTTTATAGTCTGCATTGAAAGTTAATAAAATTTATAAATATTTTTTACTGTGTTTTTTCTCCAAATTAGTAATAAGATTCAAATTTACTTTTCTTACCTAAGATAATGAAGGTCACTAATCTCTTTCATACAAAGCCAACAAAATTCTGCAGCACATACAGCACATGTCATATGATTGCAGCTTCCATCATCCATCTTAACAATAAGAACTTGGCATCGAGGACAAGGTTTGATGTCATCTCCTAATTGAATGAAAAATATTATTTATCATCGTCATTATTATAATTATTAAAACAAAGATTTGAAAATTTCTTTTTGCAAAAAAAATATAAAGCTCAACTAATCATATTATTTATAATAATTAAAATAATTGATATTTTTAATTATTTCAAGCTTGTTTTTTTAAGTGTATCATAAGTAATTCAAAGATAAACATAGAAATTTATAAGATTAGAAAAAATTACGCACTGTGTTGAGTATCACTTTGACTAAAACTAAGAGATGAACTACGTTCATAATATTGTGAACGTTGAGCCCTAGCAGCGTCGCACGTCTGATTAGGATGCCAACGTGCTTTGCAGTGATAGCAAAAGTAAGAATCACAACCAGGTCTTTCGCATCGCAGCTTGGGACATGAGGCACAACCTGCAGCAATCACGGCAAAACTACAATCCGGGGCTGGACACCATCTTGCGTCTGGTTCCACTGCAAGAACTCGTCTAACCATAAAATCCTCATATTTTTCAAGTTGAACTTGGTCATTTAAAATCATTCGAATGTCTGTAAAAATACAATTGTTCATAATAAGTTATAATTTTTGGATATAAAAAGAAAAAATATTTAGATACTAGGATAAGAATTTTGAAATGTACTATTTCTTCTTACCATTTGGATGTAAAGGTTCTGAACACTCAGGGCAAGCTATATTAACTCTAGATTCAGATATTTCAACTTTGAGGTATTGTTGAAAACAATCATAACAGCTGCGATGATGGCATGATTGTATTACAGGAAATAATTCTATTGGAAGTTCTGCTAAACACAAAGGGCACTCTACTATTCCATTTTCAGTACTCTGAAATATAAATTCATAATGAAAAAGAGCTCATAATTTATGGTGTAGATATTTTACTATTGAAAGTGCACAAAATATATATTAAGAAATTTACCTTTCCTGCTGTTGAAAGAACAGACCCTTTACTGGAAGCTCTTTGTAAATCTACATTATGGTACTGTAAATGACTGGAGCCATTATTAACTTTGGCCTCACCTTTTTCGATATCTGGTAATTTGTTCAATGCATCCTTGGCTGAAAGATAGAATGCAACTAATTTAAAATTTAAATTATTTATAAGTATTGTTAAATACAATATCATGATACCAAATTTAATATTTAATATAAATGTTTATATTTATTGAAAATAATCATGTTACAATTCATGTTTATATGTTATATGTTTTTTTTAATTAGTTTAAACACACACGAGAAATTTAAGATTACCTTTTGCATTTCTGTTGGTAGAGGAGGAAGGCCTGGATATACGTCGGCCTATTAATGGGCTTGTGTATAATAGCCTTCTTAAAGAAAAACGTGGAATCAGTCTCCGAGGCCTGGAAGTTATGCCACTGCATCCTCCTGATCCAGCCTCAACGTCCTTGAGCATTCTTTGATACTAATCGATTCACCAAACTGTCATACTTGCCTCACAGAGACAAGCTCACCAAAATGTATAATTATGGGAATGCACAATCTATAAAAGTAAAAAATGTCTATAACAAGTGCATAATCAAAGAATTTGTATTCTTCAATAATATAAAACAAAAGTCTATCGCAAATAATCAAAAGTTATAAAATATTTGAATTACTACATTATTATAGTATACTATATACTATACTATTATACTGTACTAGGTATATCCATCAATGCTTTAATAGTTATTTCAATATTTTACAAGTTGAGATTTATTCTGGGAATTAGAAACTGAAAACTGCTGAACTTTGAAAATATAGAAATATTAAAAACTGAATATTTTTAATATATAGCTGCATAGTTAGTGGATATACTTATAGATACTCCTTAAGAGATAATTATTTAGATTGAAAAATAAATGTGAATTTAATTAATTAAATCATTACAACGTACTTCTGTAATAATACAGAATTTATATGTATAAATTTAGAAATAAAAACTAATATTTCAAAAAAGACGTGAACGAAGATCCATATTTCACATTCATGCATGTTGCTAAATAATGTTTATGTAAATACAGATTTTTGCACGTACATCTCAAGAATGTCATAGTTGTGAATACTAAAATTTATACAAATATGACTAAATTATTTGCAGATTTATTTTTTCCATCAACAATTTATAGCTGTTTCAAGTAATTTCAATATTTTTAAAAACATTCATTGTTTATTCATAAACCAATTTAATGTTACTCACAAAAAATACTGTAAGTAATGACCTTTCCATCAGAATATAGGTATTAAGTTGTGTAGATAAAACATTCCAATCACACAAAAATTATGAATACACATAGTAACACTACCCATATATCGAAATATGACTGATGCTAATAATATGTAAGCTAAAGTATTGTTATAGAAATCTCATTTTCATTCTTAAATTTGAACTATATTGCACTTTGTGATTCAGTCTTTTTATAAAAATGAAAATAAAAGCCTAATAACTACTATAAACTATATGTTAAGAACAAGCAAGAATATGTATTTCTAAATATATTCAGTAACAAAAAAATCATAATTTTAATTCAGATTACGAAGTTATAAGTTTATCTACCTCATATAACTATGACCAGCTGTTAAAATGTTACTTTAAACTGGAATTTTTGTTATCAGATAAATATCTTTATTTATGCACATACTGTTTAGTTTGCAAGTGAAGTCTGTGTGATATACCCAGTACAACTCAAGTGCAACACAAATGTAAATTATGGAATAATTAATGTGCATAATTTTTGCGTACAATTACGACTTGCTCATTCTGCACATAAAGCACAATATTTATCGTCGATCAAAAAACTAATCCTCTTTCCTTTCCTAAACAGCACTGCAGTGCATACCACATAAGTACATACATGTAGACCAAAAATCGTATTATATACACGTTCCGTGAGGAGTCTGCTCTCCAAAACTTGGAACACACCCCGATATCAGGATATCGCAGTATCCGGAGTGCAGCTCCAAATAAAAACCGAACTTCACTACTTATATTCGACACTCACATAATTCACTCCTCTAAGCCCTGTTTTAAAACGCAGACGCAGCAGCAGCAGAGTAGTAGAACGGGCCCAAAAAAGCGCAAGGGGCCCACGTATATGGGCAAAAGCGAAAGTTTCCTGGGATATATATTTGTTAACGTCTGGCGATATAATATACCTGACTAATTTCTCGTGCGTTACGAAATGTGTCGCGGCACACAGGCACACAAACAGTGACAGAAGTAGAAGTAACAGCAGCAACAGCAGAGGCAGCACAGCTTCGTTCGTCGTGTCGTCGTCGTTGTCGACGTTGTCGCACTCGTCGTTCTCTCTCTCCCTCTATCTTATTGCTAAGCCTCTCCTTTTCTCTCTCTCTTTCTTTCTCTCTCTCTCTCTCTCTCTCTCTCTCTCTCTCTCTCTCTCTCTCTTCGTTTCGTGATTCACAAGCGCTCGAGGGGATGAGTCACTATGTATGTGATGTGTCGCTGAGCTTCTTTCCGCTCCACAAGAGAAAGAAAAAGAGAAAAACTTCCAGGTATCCTTGGGCTCGCTGATACTGATTACGGGAGAGTTAGTATAGTGCTATAGCAGACGCGGAATGCCACTGTATATACAGCTATATGTATATAAATATATACATACGTGGCTTATATGCCCTACACTGACTACGTTCTATACTAAATCGAAAATGCTCTGCAGTCTACAGCTTTTTAAGTTCTTTGAGAACGAGGAAAATGAGACGTAGAACGACACGCGGAGCGAACGCCCGCAAATTGGCTGCTTTGTTGGTTAAGAAGGACCAGCCGCCAGCGAGGAGAGTATATCCCCACCATTTTCATTCTCTTTTTTCCTTTCTCTGATCTCTCCTCTCATATATACAGTGAGAAAGCCATTGGTGCGTCCCCCGCCCCTTCCATTTTGTTTGACAGCATGCAGCATGCATTTTATACCTCCTCTATACTAAGTATTGGAAAATTTCCAGTGAGTGATATTATACAAAATATGTGTTACATTATTTGTCAATAAGTTCATGTTCACTGAAAGGGGTATTATATTTATACGTATTATTATGCTTTTCTTGTACTTACAAATAAATACATGCACGGATTCTTATGAAAATGCTTTACTCATAGTACTGAGATAATGTAGATTTCTACATCATACTTTTCATTTCAACGAGTCAGTTTTCAAGTTTTGGAAGTTATCGGAGCAGAGGTACAATCCTTATTATATATCAGAATGCGCATCTGGTCGAAAAATTAAAATACCTTATAAATTCAATAAGAGAAACAAAAACTAGTTTTTGGTCGGTAACAAGTAGATTCCTACTTATCACTTTTATTTGTTCAAGATTTACTTCTAAACGATTTGGGATCTTGCGTGAGTTTTCTTTATTTCATATTTGATAGTTTATAGGTAAGTTAAGTATACATAAATAATATATATATATATATAAGGTATACATGAAAAAATTGAGTCCAAAATATCGAAAATTAAAGAAAATAATAATAGCCAATCGAAATGCGTCTTACGTTACGATTGCATACATTCGTGGTGTAACACAAAATTACACTATTTATACGCATAACAAAAATCTAAAACTTTTTAAAATAATGGATTTACGAAAACAAAACAATTGATAGAAAATCATAAGCAAAGAGGAGACAGGAAATTGCAAGAAAAAAAGTAAACTTAAATATTAATTACTGTATTAAGTATAAGGAATTTTATTAATTACATTGTTTTATCCATAACTTGGTATGGCTTTTTACTGTTTCTTATGCTTTATTTTAGTTTAAACAGTAAATTTCCATAATATTAAGTGTTTGTAATTAAAGTTGAAAGTCACATAGTTTCAGTGGCGTCTTGTAAAGCGGCGCACCGACATGAAATAATAATAATATATATGGATTTTAAAAAGCAGTTGCAGAGCTTAGAGTTTTTGGCAGTTTGAAATATTAATAAAATAATTTATTGCACATATTAAATGCAATAATTTTTATACAAAGTTTACAAAAAATATTATAAAACCCAAAAGTAAAGTGAGTGTTTTTTTGTATTTTGAAACATTTTACACATTTTTAATGCATAACTCAATCCTACATTCATTTTTAAGACATTTTAGACTTATTTCATGCATCATTTCTAATGCCCCGGTTTATCTGTCCGGAGACTGCGCAGTATTATTGTCTTTTACAAAATATATATGAATTGTTTGTAAAAATCAGAAATTACTACTTATTATGCTGAAGATTTGTATAAATGACTTGAGATTCAATGTAGGCAGTAAATGATTTGTTTGGACATACAAATTATTGAGAAAACTAAGTAAAAATCACTTTGACTGGAATAAAATAAAGCAATACACCTAAAATAGGTGTGCACTGCTTTAATAGCTGCCCACATAGCATGAAATATTTCTGTGAAAGATTCAAAGAAAGGATTCAGCGAAACCTTGCAGAAACCTTGCTAGCAGGTTACTGAAACATTACAATAACATTTCACAGAAATGTTTATTGAAAGCTTTCAGAAATATTTTCATAACATTTCACTGAAATATTATTTTTGAATACAGAAAATATTTCAATGAAACATCCCCGAAAGTTAGCAGAAACCTTTCGAGAATTATTTCTGGAAAGCTTACGAAAACATTTCGGAAAATGTTACTTGAAAGATTTCAGAGACGTTTGTAAAGACAATCAGAGAAAGGATTCGAAACCTTTCATGAAATATTTCACAAAAGATTTTTGCAATTTTTCAGAAAATATTGCATAGAAACTGTTTTAAAAACTTTTTAAAAACCTTTTTGAACATTTAAAGGAATATTTC